>PVKS010014224.1:0-48844 GCA_004027875.1 Aplodontia rufa | reverse complement strand
GTACATTTATACCATGGAATATTACACAGCAATTAGAAACAATGACCTTGCAGCCTTCGAGGGTAAATGGATGGTTATGGAAGAGATCATGATGAGTAAAATCAGCTTAACCCAGAGATTTAAGGGTCGATTGTCTCCACTCATCTGTGGAGGTGGGGACTAGACCCTGGACAATGAGAAAGTTGGTCTAGAAACATGAGTTAAATTCAGATAAGATGTAATGCTTTACAATCTAATACTATTTTAGAGTTATAATGGGAAGGGGAAGGGAGGGATAAGGGAGGGTAACTGGGCGGGGGCACTCCTGGGGATAATTGCAATGTCCAGAATATATACACATCTTATACACATTTTATATTGTTTTGTTAAAATCTTGTAAGGTTGCTCAAAAATAAAAAAAAATATCGGAAGAATAATATGAAAGCTGTATTATTGTCACACAAAAGTTACACAAAGATGTGAATTGAGCACATGGATTAGAAAAATGGTGTCAATAGATTTGCTCAAGGCAACGCTGCTATAAATCTTGATTTTAAATAAATCAGTGTAGCAGTATCTTTAAAGTGTAATAAAGTAAGCATAGTGAAACATATATAAAATAAATATAAGCAACCTTTTTATAACTGCCTTCTGCCTACTTGGTATAGTGGCATGTCTATAGAATAACATTATGAAATCATTAGGTTTTACAATGTTATCTTATTCTTATCAGTATCATGATTTATGATTAATATGCTGTATCACATAATATGTTGTATCACAATATATATATCAAGCAGAATATTTTCAACATCTCACTTGTTTTACCATTACTATGAGCTTTTATTCAAAATATCTCTTGCTTGGACAATGACAGTGTATTTCAGATCCAACTCAAATTTTTTTGCTCCAAGACAGTGAACCAACTGCCCTCCAGGGATTCCTGGAGTCCTTAATAACTAGTTGTTTAAGAAAAAAAGTCTGAAAGCTAATGATAATTCTGAGTTTGATGGTAGGAAAAGTGCTATGTATTTGTAGTTAGTATTTTTTTCATTTTAACATTGACAAAGCAAGAAAGTACTCTTTTGTTGTTGTCATACTGGGATCAAAACTAGGGCCTTGTGCATGCTAGGCTACAGTTCTATGACTTAGCTGCGTTCTCAGCCCAAAGTACTTATTTTAAGGTAAAGAATTCACAGTGTTTCTTTTAAAGTTGACAGAATAAAACTCTTATTATTCTTAGCCATAAATAATTGTACGGATCTTTATAATTCTTTCAACTTTGACAGGTGAATTTAAGATATTATGAGTAATATAATAGTTGAATAGAAAATTAGGAATTTCAAGCATAACAATAGTACTTCCAAAGTATAGCATACTTAAAGAAACAGACTATTACTATCATAGAGGAAAGTAACATAAGATGAGGTTTGTGATATATATATATATATATGGATTAATGAATGGATTATTAATTATTTGAAAAATATTGGCCTTGCATCTGTTAGTTTTGTGTATTGAAATTTGTTTCAATTTGGTTTTTTTCTTTTTTTAAGTAAAATACTAATTGACTGATACAGCATGGCAAAACTGATAAATGTCTTAAAATTTTCCTTAATTACTAAGTCAGACTAGAAGATTATAATGTAGATAGGTAAGTTAATAGAGAGTTAATGAAGCTTTATTGCATTAGAAATTTAAATGAATATCTGGATTTGGACTAGAGGGGTGGCAATATTAACAAAAATAATTTTTCAATGGATATTTAGAAGGGAGATATAAAGTGATTTTGCATTTAATTGAACATGTCAAAAGTGAATAAAGACAAGTGCCAAGGATAAATAACATCCTTAAACTTTATTGAACTGGATGTGTTTTGATACATTTTCTAAGACAGAAAACTCTAGAAGATGGTCAGAGTGAGAGAGGAGATTTTGAGTACAGTTCTGGACATGTGAAATTAAGGTCAATTTGAGAGTATTGAGAAGCTGTAGAATTTATGTGTCTGAGTCATAGAGATAAAAAGTGGGAAACAGTTGAAATTTAGGTTTATCTGGTTATACATAATAACTGAAGTCTCCAGAGCGAAAGAGGCTATGTAATAGCACTTCAGAGAGCAAGTAGAACTGAGCACTGAACTTGGAAGCTTGCTAACATTTACAGATATAACAAAGGAAATTAGATCAGTAAAGGGCTCTGAGGATGCGCAGCCAGCAAATCAGAAAGTCATCACAGAGGTTGTGGGGCTGTGGAAACAGGGAAGTTTGGCCTTCAAAAAGCAAGGCCAAATGATCATGAGTATTAGATGCTGCAGCAATTGATGGTAAATGCAGTCTGAGAGCAATTATGTTACAGGGATGCATAAGTCAATTTTTCATCACTTTGACCAAAATTGGAGGAAAATTTTATTTTGGCTCACAGTGCGGAGGTTCAGACCATGGTTGGTGAATCTCTTTGCTCTGGGCCCAAGGCGAAGCAGACCTTCACATTGGAAGGGTGCACTGGAAGAACACTGTTCCGTGTATGGAAGCCAGGAAGCAGAGAGGGGCAGGGAAACAGGCCACAAGAAAGGTGGAGCCTTCTAAAGCAGACCCTCTGTTACCTACCTCCTCCAGCCATACCTACCAGTGTCTAGCTACCACACAGTCCATTTAAATCAGGTAACAGCTTGTATAATCTAGTCATTCCCCCTCTGAATATGTCTACATTAGCACAGGAACTTTGGGGACATTTTAAAACACAAACAGATGTTTACTAATGATTATAGCAAAAATTACCTTTTATGAATTACTGGGACAAAATTGGATTCCACTGCCTTGATAAATAAGACTATAAAAATTAGAATATATGTGTGTTGCTTTTGTGAGGAAAGAAGTTAGCCATAGTATTTGTTCAAAGAAAATTAGCATTGAAAAAAGTCCTTTTGCTTCTTATTAACATTTTTTACTTAAAGATAAGTTTAGGGGTTGGAACAGTGGCTCAGAGGTTACAGCACTTGCCTAATATGCCCAAGGATGTGGGTTTGAACCTCAGCACCCCGTACACAATGAAGTGTCAGATGAAAACAAGATGAAAAACTAAATAAAACTGATTATTTCTCTGTCTCTCTCACTGTCCCTCTCTCTCTAAATGAAAAAAAAAAGAAAAAGAAAAAAGAGATATGTTTAGAGATATCATTATTGGATGTTTATATAATGATATATTGTAATTTGATTAATGAGAACCTTCGGAAGAAACAACATCCAAAGTAATATAATAGACATAGTTCTTAAATGAAGTAAATATACAGACTATAAATTATAGTGTTAATGAAAATTAGCAAATATTTTTGTGCTTTAGTATTTATTTAATTTGCATAATATAAGGAATGTTAATAGCTCAGAAGTATGAGCATATCTTTAAATTTTACAAGACACACTGATTAATTATGTTTCAGATTATATTGTTAATATAGTATTTATTTATAAATAAAGTGTCTTAAAAGCAAACTTTTAAGACAATGAAGACTTATTTCACTCATATTTTCATTAACTTACATATGCATTGTATTGAAATGAATATATATTTTAACAGTGATAAAAAAAATCTCTTTTACTGAAATCAGTTTTATTTCTTTGCCAAAAGGAAAGGTGATGAAAGGATGTATTGCTGAAGAGATGATGTCAAGAAAAAGACAGATGATCATCACCCAGCAAACACGTGGACATTTTCTGGTCGACTTTTGTCTCTTCTGTCAAAGAAATTCCTTTGAGGTTTCAGGCTTTCAACAGATTTGACACAATATTTTAGAAGTGGCTAAAACTATTGGAGAATAGTATATAAAAGCTAAGATTTACATTCTCATTTTTTGCAGTAAGTTTTCATTTTTTATATCTCACTAAATTTTTTAATAAAAACAATACAATAATTTTTCTGTTCTAAACACAATTCTCTCTTGGGTTAAATGGTCTTTTTTTAAAAAGAGAGAGATGGATAAAGAGAGAGAGAGAAAGATAGCAACTTTTATTTATTTTTAATCTGGCTTTGATTTGTCTGACACTCGGCTATGTATGTGGTGCTGGGGTTCCAATTGGGGTCCCCAAACATGCCAGGTAAGCCCTCTAACCACAGAGCCACCACTCTAGCCTGAATTGAATATTCTTTTAAATAGTGGTTTGAAAAATCAAGCACTGTCTTTTTATCTGATTCTCTGAATACTAAAGACCTGGTATTCATCATAAAACACATTTATTTTTTTTAATCCTGTTTGAACTATTCTAGATTTATTAAGTTTAACTGATGATCACTCATTTTATCTCATAAAATGAAAATGTGATAAGAAATTGGATGGTTGCATAAGGAAAGCTCTTTACTACATTATGTGTGTGTTTGTGTGTGTGTGTGTGTGTGCATGTGTGTGTATGTAAACAAATCAATTTTATTTTTAAATATATTTTTGTTATTCCTCTTTGAAGATACTCTTTTGAAATGCTTATTCATATAAACATTTTGAAGTTAAATCTTTGCCTATAAATTTCCATTTAAAAACAAAACTATTGGGGCTGGAGTGGTGGCTCAGCGGTTTCGGTGCTTGCCTGGCATGTGCAAGTACACGGGTTCAAAGCCAGCACCCACATACACAACTAAGTATCAGAGCAATGAAAGCCATGTGAAAAATTCAATAAAAATTGATTCTCTCTCTCTCTCTCTCTCTCACTCTCACTGTACTTCTCTCTTTAAAAAACAAAACAAAACAAAACAAAACACTAAATCATCACAAGTAGGACATTTTTAAAAATTAATCAGGTCAGTGAATATGAATGGTATTTATGTTATGGTTCAAGATGACAGTTTAACTTGCAGTTTGCCATTTGGGACACTTAAGTAAATATAACCCTTGGGAGTGCCAAAGAGTTAAACAAGTGTTAGCAAATTTATAATCACCTTTTTAAAATAATAAATCACCACTCCTGTATCACTTGTTGACAAGGTTTATGTTTGATTATAGGTGAAAGTTTTACTTTTCTTACCAAATGGTTAGGTCTTGAATTTTAATACGGAAACTATGCTAAGCATATCTGGGCGAAGCAAAGTCAATTCTCAGCTAAACCAGTAGAAACAATGTGCCAAGCTTCGAGAACCTGAAGACTAGAAACGGCAATGAAATACTCTAATTTGGTATCTTTACATCATGAGGAGGATATAATTAAAAAAAAATAGATGTTACATGAAAAATATAGTGTTTGTGGTTCAGAAAAATTACTTTGTTATATCAGGAAGACAACCTATGGGACATTGTGCACAACTATACATGAATATGTTAGGTCAAAATTAAGGATCATTGAATTCCTCATATTCAGTTATCATTGACCATTATAAAATTAGTATAGTATTATTTGGACTACATTTATCTAGGTAAGATATCTAGGTTATTATGTAGATTGATTTGTGAAAGATTTATTGAAAATAGAAAAACAGGCTAGCAGAAGATGTTTTTATGCATGCATGAATTATTGTTAAAGCAATTATGGAGATTTACGATTTTATAAGAGTTGATAGCCCTCAACTGAGAGGGGGAATCATAAAAGGGTAGTATTTCATGGATAGTTAAAATACTTGAATAGTTAACCAAATGCAAGAATGGTGCTAGCATTATAATATGAGTAAAATCTTTGCTAAGTAGAAAGTGTGGAAATTACTTAATTTTGGATGAATTCAACTTCTTCATGATGTTGAAAGATTGATAAAACAGCAAAAGAAACCAGACTTCAAATTTTGAATTTTGATCTTTCTGGGCCTGGTAACATGCACTATGAGTCAGCTCCCAGGAAGCCACAAGATCAAAAGAGTAAACAGCCAACACAGTGACACACTCTCTTTTCAGGCTATTATGATGTGTGACAGTATAGCATTCCCTGAGTTATTTCTATATTATGGTCCTAAATCAATTGACATTATATTGCTTATTTTGGCTGTTTGTTGAAAGTGAGGTCAACTTCTACAGTGTAATCACTATATAGTCAGAAATCACAGTAAAAGAAAATGTCCTTTCTTCTAGTACAATGCCTCAAAAATACTATGCTAAAATTTTGTGGTGAATATATTACCTTTCTCCTGTGAGAAAAATATGATAATATTATGCCACTAAGTTTGTCCTTAAAATTGTCTATTGGAATTTTTGTTTTCTTATTATCTGGTCCAGGTGTAGCCTGGCGCCTCTTTTACATACACTGAGAAGGAGTATAACAAGTTCAACACCAACCTCAGCAACAAACTGAGGCCCTGAGCAACTTAGGGAAACCCTGCCTCAAAATAAAAAAATGAGAAGGGCTGGGGATATGCCTGGGTAGTTAAGCACCCCTGGGTTCAATCCATAGTACCAAAAACAATTGGAAGAAATAGTCATCTTTTTTGTAAGTTTCTTCCTTTGAAGTGGTAAAACATTTGATTGTACTTTTTTTAATAGTTTCTACTCTATATAGTCAAGTTTTTCTAGTCCAAATTAAATATTTTATTGCATTTTCGTATAAGTAGATTTTGCTGTTATATGCCTTTCTACCAGTAAAGGTTTAATGTGAACTTATTTGGTAATTTGTTGCTATTGATATTTACTTGATGAAATACAATGTGAAACTGAAAAAATCCATGTGTAATATGGTGCTTCATTCTCTTTCCCTCTTCCAATTATGTTCACTAGAAAGAGTGTCATTTTACATTTAAGTCAATGAAATGGCATTGAAATCTTAGCTTGATGCCTATGCTTGTAGGTTATTAGATGATTTTCTCCTGATTCTTCAACCCTTAAGGTATTATTTTCCTGAAGAAAAAATCATTGCTTTTAAGACATTTCTATCCAGTTCTCTCTTCATATTGCATAGAAGAAAAATGTGATTTTCCATATAATCATGTCAGTGCATACTTCAAAGCTTACACTACATTTCAGTTCTACAGCTTGTATAATTGCTTTCAATCTTAAATTGCTTAAGGCTAATCAAATGGACAATTGTTATAATTTTATTTTTCAATTAACCTTTTGTAAACTTTCAAATATATAAATTTTCCTTAAGCATGTCTGATGATAGGAGGTCAGAATAAGCTAATTCTTTTTTTTTTTTTTATATAGAGGGACAGTGAGAGAGAGAGAAAGAATCAATTATATTTAGTTTTTCATGGACTTTCATTCCTCACACACTTCATTGTGTACGTGGTGCTAGGTTTGAACCCGCGTACTCGCGCATGCAAGGCAAGCACCATAACCGCTGAGCCACCGCTCCAGCCCCAGAATAAGCTAATTCTAACTCATGTTTCAGAGCAGAAATGTAAGTGGAAATATGTGAAAAAACAAAGTACACACATACTTCACTGTTAACTGGTATGAAATTATGATCATTTTATATTTAAAAGCTGTATATTTTAAATATTTTATTAAATATATATATTCTTGTTATGATAAAGCAATATATTCATGCATTTTTAATTTTATGATTTAAATCCCTTCTAAATTCTATTGTAATGCAAAGTAGCTATCTGACTTTGATGCACCTACTAACCCTTTGAGTTTCAGGTTCTTGCTAAATTTGGGCTGTGTGTCATGTCAACTCCTTGGTATGTGGTAAAAGTTGAATTGGTATATACCAAATGATAACGATTTGCTTTTTATATAAATTTAAGACACGACATTTGGCTTCCTTCCTGTGTTTTTGCTAAAAATCATACTATGTTTTCCCAAACTGTATAATCCTCTCTTCATTTAATTCCATCCAGACTTATTAAGCCTGTACATAATCTATGAGTGTGTATCTTCTGCTATAATGCTCACAATTTAAGGAAGTTTTAAAAGTTCTGAAATGTTTTAAATACAAGGAGATCATAATTTCCTTTTAATAATCTCCAAGTTGAATGACATCATTTGAACTTTGCCACTTTGCAATTATTTTCTTTATTAATCTCAAACTGTGACTTTCCAAAAATTGTAACAATGTCAGCTCTTTTTAATTAGAAGAATTTTTGATACCAAAACAAAATATAAAAATTTACAAAACACAAGTTCCTAAAGATAAGAAAATTTTCCTATTAGAGCACAATAAAATTATGATTCTATATTTGCATTTTTCTCACAGTTCATGTTTTTCCTTTAAAGTTCATTGCACTACTTTTAAGCTGATTTGAAATAAGTGGCTAAGAACTTTGGTTAAGATTTAGACACTTACGTTTTCTGTTCAGAGTCAAAATATGAGTATGGGAAATGTTATGATAACAAGAAATTTTATCAAAAAGTCAAATAGGAATCAAAATTTGATAAACAGTAAAATGTATTAGAAGTAAATAAAATTAGAATGATAAAATATTTACACTTGGAAATTGTAACACCTACATGATAGCATCACAATGGAAAGATTAAGATACGTGTGCCTGCGATCTGAGATGGTACAGTAAATCCAGAGCCAAAGAGTTCTTTCTGAGAAAAATTAACAATATGAACAAAAAACAGTGACAGAAAGGTAAATAATCTTACATATATAGAAAAATAATAATGTAGATGAAATTAAAATGTCATTGCAAGCAAATGTTTCCAAGAATATGGAAATCTCAGCTCAGTGCAGTTTCATCAGCTCCTGTTTTTACCTTATAGAAACACAAAAGAGATGAACTAAGCAAAGTGTACCTTGATTTCAGTCGTTATATATATATTTTTTCCCAATAAGTTCGACCAAAATGGATTATCCCAATGTAATTGCCAGCTTATATTCAATATCTGTTGGAAATTTCCTAAGTTTTAAGGCGGTAGATTAAATAATATTAAGGAGGACATTCATGCATCTTTAAATATTCAAAATGGTAAATAACATATCATGCATCTTTAAATATTCAAAATGGTAAATAACATACAAATTTTGGTTAGGATGCAATTTATTTTTTTCCAGACTTAATAGTTTTCATACTAACAGGGAATTTTCCTTTTATGTTACAACCTTGCTTTTCTCTTTTTACGTGTTCACTGCAGTAGTTGGTACATACACACAGGTCTTCTATTTAATTCCTGCCTTTTATTCTATATCTGACATTAACAATATTGAATATAATATCATGTAGGTAATTGAAAAACATATTTTAATTGCTCAAATTTTGTTATATCAAGAGAATATTTCAGAGGAATAGTAATACTATAATATTATTTCTACATATCTCTACATTTAAAAACAGAATAGTAGGATTCACATCCCTATTTCTTTCATAAATGTTTCTGAATAAGTAAAATTTAGATTTCATCATTTTACATAACTTCAAAGCCATTTAAATTTCTATTTGAAATAAAGGCCCTGACTCCTTGAGTTTTGATTATCTTCATTTGTTAAGGCCTTTAAAATCCTATTATTGAAAATGAGAGAAGTGGAGCTCTATATTGTATGGTAATAATCAGTAACTTTTCAAAACGATGTGTGTGCAATACATTGGCTAAAAGTGTTTTTGCTGCCACAGTAACTAATTAGAAAATGCTTTTGAAGAATTCATTTATTTTTTCCTTACCATTTGCCTAAGGACAGAAGAAATTTCTGCATAGATCAAAGGAATGATCGTAGCTCTTTCACATATCCGTGAATTATGACAGTCTTTATAGGCAGTTAGTATAAACACATTCAATTTTCAGACAACTGATGTCAGTGAATGCTTCACATGCTCAGCCTCTGGTGATTTTCAAGTTAACATGCATTCTATTTTGTAAATTATGATGGTCAACATGGAATTGGGATAATGTAAGTCACTTAGTACTTATACTGTGATATAAAGTCATATTTTATTTTCTATATTTTAAATAACCCTTTATAAAAACACAAATATTTATAAAATGAATCTGAAATTTTGTTGTCATTGTATTCCAGCATTTAAAAATTATTCAAATATTTTTCTCAAAGTTAAAGTGTTGCTATAATTGATATAAATTGGTAAATCCAAAGTATCCAAAATCCTGTGTTGTAGTTGATGATAATTGTGAGCACTAGCAATATTCTCCTGGTTAAATGCAAAAAGTGGACTGTATTTGTCATGGATTTTTATTTTGTTATAAATCTATAAATGTGAGGTTGGAATGGTGGCTCAGCAGTAGAGTGCTTGCCTGGCATGCACAAGGACCAAGGTTCAAACCCAGAACCACATTCACAACTAAATATCAGAAAAACAAAACCAGATGACAAAATAAATCAAATTGATTCTCTTTCTCTATTAAAAATAGATAAATCTATAAATATATGTGTAGCATTGTATTTTTCATATATATATATAGACACACATATATGTGTATATATACACACACACTATGGAAATAAGAGAAGAAAAATATAAATGTATACAAACACACACACACACACACACATATATATATATATGTGTACAGAGAGAGACTTTATATAGTATTCAGTATTGCTAATTTTACATCTTATTTAGGCTATAAGCTATAAAGAGGAAGAATAGGCATCATTCAAGGACTTTACTCTTTTTCCTGGGGAAAGGATCAATGAGTTTTGGGTTGTAAGCAGCGTAGTTATTGGTAGACAAAATTAAGAATTTGTCTTTGTTTGGATATTAAACAGAGTATAAAGAGGGGGCTCAGGAAAGAGTTCAGTGTTACATTGCTTGCCTAGCATTTGTAACATTGAATTAATCCCCGGTGTGATGAAAGAAAGAGAGAAAAAAGGGAAGAAGGGAGGGAGGGAGAAGGAAGGAAGCAAGAAAAAGGAAGGAAGGGAGGGAGGCAAAGAGAGGCAAAGTCACTGCTTTGCTGACTGTGATGGAATTGTGATGACGAGCTGTAGGTGTCAACTTGACTGGGCCATATAGTGCACAGACATTTTGTCAGATATCATCCCCTTTGTGTGTACGAGGATGCTTCTGGATGACACTACGGTATGAACTGGTAGATCATGCAAAGCAGATTTTCCTCTCTAGTGTGTAGTGGGGGGGTCATTCAATTATAAATGACAAAAGGATAAGCAATAGGGAACTTCTGTCTGATGTTTGAACTGGCACGTTGGTTTTTTCTCATCTTCAACCTTGGACTGAAACATCAGTTTCTTGGCTTTCTGCTCACTTTCAGGTCAGAACTCACTCCTTCGACTCTCCTGTGTCTCAAGCTTTTGCAGGATGCTAGAACCACAGCTCAATTTTTCTGTGGATTGCATATCTTAGAACTTTTCAGCTTCTGTATTCATGCGAGTTGCTCTCACACACACCTTATTGGTTCAGTTTCCTTGGGGAAGCTTAATACAATTAAAATATTTATTTTCCTTTTTAAATGTATGCCAATATACATCTTAAAAACAGGAAATAAATTTCAGCATGTAATAAATGTTCAAATTAAAGGCTCCAAATTGGTTGAATATCAGCATATTTCCGAGGGGATGCTATTTTTCTCATTGTCCTAATGAATGTTACATGCTAATTAATATTTGCTCACATGAAACATTTTCACTAGATTTTTTGTCTCCTCAGAAGTTAAGGTGCACAATGCTCTTTGCCCTAGTAACTGCAAGAAAAATTGAATGTTCCTTTAGTACAGGGCAGGCCAAGGTACTGTCAAACTTCATGTAAACTCATAGGATAAATATTGTTTCCCACTTAATTCCAGTGATTTATCCCAACTTAAGTTATATAAGACTTACAGAAGTCTAATCCCACTCTGACAGTTTATTTAAATTGCATTATAATAAGTTAACAGTTCATGCATTTATTTTCAAACACAAATATTCCGTGACATATTAGGATAGAAGGAAACACCTTAAATGAAACTAAAATTAAAACTGTTTAAGGGAACATTTGTTTTCTAAGCAACAATATAATTCAATTAAAATATGTCTAAATTACTTGTACTATTATCTTTCCTTATATTTTCCTGAAAATGTAAAAACATGTATTCATGATTATTCTTTCTCTGGGCTTTTTTCCTTCATGAATTAAGCCAGTGGGTGGAGGAATAAAGACTTCTTTCCTCAGTGCAAAAATGCAGTCATAACGGGGTTAGATGGAAAGTTTGTCAGAGATGTCCCAGTTTCTTGACTAAATAAATTGGTTCTTTATACAATAGCACAATTTTCCTTGGAGGATTCATCAACAAAGAAAGACAGCTCTCCTTTTTGGGATTTTCTATTTAACATTTGTAAGGTCATATTTCCTGTCAACCAACCAGAGATTCCAACAGAAATTGTTTTGTCACTCAAAAAACATTAAGTTTCTAAAACTTTATGGCAATACATTGCCAGAGGGCTGTCATAGCAAATGAAAGTCATTTCTGCTCAAGTACAAATACACCTCATCATTCAATGACTAATCTGTTTTATATCCAAATGGGAACATACTTTTTAAAAAGTTAACTTCTTATGTTTTGTTTTGTTGAAAGTGTCTGTATCATTTTACTCTACCTTTTAATTTTATATTTCTCAAAGTTTTCCTGGAATCTTATCCAAACAAATTTAAAAGGTTCTATTTTAATAGAAAAATAAGTAATGTTTAAATAATTTATTAATTAGCTAATATTAAATATTAATAAAATTAACAAATGATTGTCATTATAAAAATCACATTATTGGTGAAATAGTAAATATCTTATCTGTGTATATAAAGTTATTGAATTTGATCTAATTTATGTCCAGATTTGGAACCCAAAAGTCTCACACTTGTTTGATATCAGAGAACATTATTTTTTCTGACAGGACTCTACATATCTGAAAGATTTCCCTATTAGGGAAAAGTTTATGCTCAGGAAATTTTATCTTTAAAAAAATGTCACCTAGAGTTTTACTATCATTATGTGAGGACAGAAATTTTCCTTGACTTGAATCACATTGTATAATAATAAAAATCAGAAAAGAAATTAATAATGAGTGTATATTATAATTGTATAATAGCATGGCACAAATTGAAGATTATTCCTTCACATAATAAACCATATTCAGTTTTTGCAGAAATTGATAACTTTGAGAAATAATACTAATCTGTAGTATAGTGGTGAGAAATTAGAATATATGAATAAATATGTCCCTGGAGCTTACCACAAGTTCTCTGAAAAAAGTAAGTGTCCCAATAAGATCAAAGAGTGGAGAAAAACATTATTGGGATGCAGTAACATAAGGAAGTGCAAAGGACTAAACGACAAGCCAATGAGCTCCTCTACCCTCTTTTGAACTCCAGTCTGGATTGATGACTTAGGATGTATTGATATGCATCGTGTGGTCATTACAAACTGCACTCTCTTGTGGCATCGTTTTCACATTTTAACCATAATGAAATAGAAGAAGAGAAAATTTAACAGATTTATTTAAGATTTTAAAACTATTAATACCTGGGTTAGGATGAGAATTGACTGTTTCCAGTCCAATCCTTAGACCAAGGCTCTGCAGATTCTCACACTTCTTCAGTGATACCTCTGATGATTAAAGGGTATTGAAATGAAATAATTAAGTCTATCAGGTGCGAGACCACTGTTTATTTTATCCAAAATATTACATTTCTGTCACTTTATGTCCAAACAGCCATAACCAACATGTAGGTGAATGAGAATGGCTACAATTAAACAGATTAGGAAATAAGGGACTAGGGGCTGGAGCAGTGGCTCAGTGGTTACAGCACTCCCTGGCATGCTCGAGGACAAGGATCCAAACCCCAGCACCACATACACAGCGAAGTGTCAGAGCAACGAAACCCAGATGGAAAACTAAATAAAATTGATTTTCTCCCGCTCTCTTTTTCTTTCTCACTGTCCCTCTCTCTTAAAAAAGAAAAAGAAAGAAAAAGGAAATAAGGGAACGCATTGAACTGGGCTGGTGTGCCATTGCATGCAACATTGTAAGTTTGCTGGCATTGGGTGTGATTTTTGTCTATAGGAAAACAAAAGAGATGCTTGGAATTAAACATTTCAAACATTTTTTTCCCTTCAGACATGCTTCTAATTTAAAACTATAAGGGGAATACATATGCATTAAAATATTAAAAATGTAATGAAAAAGAAAGTAAGATCCTGTATGGGAGCATAGCTGATGGTATTTTATCTTGTAATGTATAAAGCCAAGAGGTTTTTTTTTTTTTTTTCATTTGAAGTGTGTAAAAAGGAGTCAACAAAATGACAGTTTATTTTAAAACAAAGGGGTAGTTACATAAGCATTAAATCATTTCTGCACACTGTACCTTTGATTGCACAAAATTTTGTCAGTATGTTTCCTTTGTTAAGACTAAGTAGCTGATAAAAACAAAAAGATTACAATGAACCCATCTTGAATCTTAGATTTTAAAAATGTGGTAATTCAGAAACCATAACATCAAGGCAATAATTCTGCTTTCACATACAAAAGAAATCACATTTACTTTACCTGTTGATGAGGAATTTATGACTTCTTATATATTTGGCTTGCAGAGAGGAATTGAACAGCATGGGCCTGGTAGACTGAATTAAGTATACCAGTATACTTATTACGCCAAGCAAATGGAACCATTTACCTATTAGGAGCAGTACAAAACATTGTCATTCTAGGCAAGGGCAGCATCTATCATTTAACAAGCAAACAGAACACTTTGTTTGGTGTGGTCTAGCCTTGGCTTTTAATTCCCAAGATAAATGTTAACCCAGAACAAGTCAGTGATAGGCCACAACACAGAGCCCTGAAAAGACTTGATAATATGGTGATCAGCTAATTAATCTAGACACTTAGAGACTATTCCACATAAGTTACAAAAAAAAAATAACCAAATTTACCAGCATTTCTTGTACTTATAATGTTTCTTTTTGATTATAATATATAACCCTGGAAAACTGCCTATGAATATTAAGAGATGTATTTTCTCCATACATGATATTTGAATTGTCATAATACTTTGGATCAAATTGTTAGAAATAGTCAAATAATCCAATTTGCTTGTGAAAATATTACAATGAAAAAAATTCATTTGAATAAATAATTTGTATGCAACTAATTGACTGATTCCCCTAGGCTTTCATGAAACTTTCTTAACACAATTAGCAAGGACACTCTAGGATTGCTTTATAATTAATTGCTTGCATGTGTTTGTCCCCTTGTGGATACTTGAAGACACAAATTATATCTGTTGGCATTTGTATACTTAATGCCATTTTTGGCATATATCCAGTATCCAGCAAGTAATTGTTGAATTGCTTCAGTTGAATGTGATTCTGCTGCTGGGATTGTGGCATGGATTATACTGAAAATACTTCCTTCTTTCCCTTCTGATTTGTAGTGTGTTTGGAAGCTTTATAAGTCTTGGAATTTTCAGTCTGAGGTGGCAGTAAATGTGATAGCAGAGGAAAAACAAATCAAAACTCACTTGTCGTAGACTTACAGATATATAGACTACCAAAGTAAAAGACCATGGAAGCAGCCTCACTAATCATACTATGAAGAAGACATAATTGTGATATTCTTATTCAGGCTTTCCCTCCATGTAAAATAGTGTTTTATTTTATACAAATAAATTATTGCAAAAGAAGATACCTGTCCTTAGAACCACAGACCCAGTGTTGATACTCCCAGGTTCACCGAAATAAATCCAAAAATCAAAAAATGGGTGAGAGTAGCACTACATATATCTGTACAATATATTACAGATAAATTTTGTTGAGCAAAATATACATTCTAAAAATATTACATGATTTTTGTGTTTCTTTTTAAATCCATAAATATCACCACTGTTTTGTGTTGTTGAGGCTTCTCCACAAACCCTCGGATAATCATATCTGGCGGAGGCATCTGTTGTGTTCACAATCTCTGTGACAACAACAGAAACCAGAAAATCTGCACTACTTCCTCCAAGAAAAGAAATCATTTCTGGGTAGTACTCCTATATTTCATTACTAAGATTCTCCAATTGTTGACATTTTACGTCTTTTCTCAATCTATATAATGTTTTGGTCAATGATAGACCACCCATGTGAGAATGGTCCCATAGAACGATACATGTGAGGGACACTACTTTTTAATATTCTATGCCTTTATCTATGCCTTTATCTACCTATTTAAAAAGTAGGTGCTGGCAAAGAAGCCTAAAGTCAGCAAGTAACGTTCATGGAATAAAATTACATTAAAGTCACACTCAAATAAATGAACATGTATAAGTAGATTAGAAGAGTGTTTTTTTCATAGTAAAATACCAACTAAAAATGATAAATGTGAAAGAAATGAAAAAGAACCACAAGTATTCATTAATAATGAAATTGCTAATGAATTACAGATTGTATACTGCCATTATGAGACAATTATTATAATGGTATTATAGTTACAGTAAGAGTAAAAATTATTGATGAATGATGCATCCATGGATAAAAGATTGAAGGGACATTTGAATGTTACATGTTAAGAAAGAATTCCCTTGTAAAATACATATTTACAAAGAAGGGAATCATAATACCATTACAGTAGATTTACAGAGAATTAAAATTAAATAATTCTATTAAACATTAATAAAGATGGTACAAGGTCATATCCTATGCCTTTAAAATTATATCTTGGAAATGATATCAAATTAGTATTAAGACATTCCTTTTAAAAATTAATAACCTGAGGTTGGAGTGGTGGCTCACCAGTATCATGCTTACCTGGCATGCACGAGGAACTGGGTTCAAACCTCAGCACCACATACATAACTAAGTGTCGGAGCAATGAAAACCAGACGAAAACTGAATAAAGTTTTGAATCTCTCTCTCATCTTCTGTCTCTCTCATTCTTTAAAAAAGTTAATGATCTGACTGTATTCATTAAGACATCAGGAAATACCAAACTTAGAGAAATTCTACAAAATAAATGGACTATCCTTAAAAATGTTGAACTTTCAAAAGAAAAAGACTGATAAAATGTTTCAGATTAAACATACATTGTGATCAAATGGTCCTGGCTTGGATATTTAACCAGGACATAGAAGTTATGTAAGATATTCCTAAGACAATGTATGAAAATTTTCACCACCAAAATGCACTTTCTGGAAGTGCACACGAAGCAAGCCAAAATAAACCACATTATTTGCCATAAAAAAAATCCTGCCTTAATAAATTAGATATGTATTGCAATCATACAAAGGAAAAAAATCTCACTAAATCTGAATTAGAGTAGAAATTAATATTAGAACTACAGCTGGAAAATCCCCAAATTATCTGACATATTTTGCTTAATCTATATATAAAATAGGGATTTGAAAGGGTACTTGGAAAATATTTTTAATTTAATGAAACATTTATAGTCTCTGGATATAAGAATATCAGCAGTGGATTATCCAAATGATTTTAATGACACTGTGTTGAGAGATTCACTGAGGCTGCAGATATAAAGCCAGAACTGAACCTGAGGATATGCTTCCAAGCTTATTCACATGGCTTTTATTATCATTTCCTTAACACATATGACTTTTTTGTAGGGCTGATCATGTCATGCAATCTAGTGTCCCTCAGAGGAAATGATCCAAGAGAAACCAGCACAGAAATTGTAGTGTCTTTGGTGACTTCCTTTCTAAACTGACATGCCATTACCTCCACAGTGTTTTATTTATCACAGGCCAGCTATGATACCTTGTGGAAGGAGGAATAACTACATGAATCCCAGAGTGGGATCCTTTGGGGACAATCTGAGATTCAGTCTGCAAGAACACTATCAATTTGATTTAATTGTTTTATACAATGCTAAATCTCACAAGGAAGAGAATATCCACACTATTCAAATACACATGAAATATTCCAAGTAACTATATTCTTATTTTAAAAAAATATTCAATATGCTCAGAGAATATTCCCAATCAAGGAATTAGGGTACAAATGAGTAATTTACCTTGCAACTGATAGAAGACAAATTAGGTCCAACATTTCAGCATTTGGGAGTAGGCAAAGACTTTCTCAACATGCCTCCTAAAGTGAAGGAAGTAAAGTAAAAAATCAGTGAATGGGATGCCATAAAGCTAAAAAGCTTTTGCACTGCCAAGGAAACAATCAAAAGAGTCAAGAGCTTTCCTAAGGAAATGGAAATAATCATAGGCTGTGATTCCTCGGACAGGGGACTCATATTCAGAATCTACAAAATCCTCAAAAATCTCAACTACAAAACACAAACAACCCAATTAATAAATGGGCCAAAGAGCTAAAAATAAACTTCTCAACAGAGGACATTGATCAAGCCAATGAATACATGAGAAAGTGCTCTAAATCTCTAGTAATCAAAGAAATGCAAATGAAAACTACATTAAGATATCACCTCACGCCAGTCAGAATGGCAAAAATGAAGAAAATTAACAATAATAGATGCTGGAGGGGCTGTAGAGAGATAGGCACACTAACACACTGTTGTTGGTGGAATTGCAGACTGGTACAGCCCCTCTGGAAAGCAGTGTGGAGAATCCTCAAAAAACTAGGGATGAGACCATCATATAATCCTGCTATTCCTCTCCTGGGTGTTTTTCCAGGGGATTTAGAATCAGCACATTATAGTGACACAGCAATATCTATGTTCATAGCAGCTTAATTTACAATAGCAAAATTATGGAAACAACCCAGATGTCCCTCACTGGATGAATGGATCCAAAAACTGTGGTACATATATACCATGGAATTTTACACAGCAATTAGAAACAATGATATTGCAGCCCTTGAAGGTAAATGGATGGCTATGGAAGAAATTATGCTGAGTGAAATCAGCATAACCCAGAGAACCAAAGGTTGAATGTCTTCTCTCATCTGTGGAGGCTGGAAGTAGACCCTGGCCATTGAGAAAGGTGGTCTATTATCATGTGTTAAATTCAGATAAGATGTAATGTTACACAACCTAATACATTTTTAGAGATGTTGTGGGAAGGGGAAGGGAGGGATAAGGGTGGGTTATTGGGGTGGGCACTCTTGGGGGTAAATCTAATCTTCAGAATCTATATACTTTTTCTATTATTTTGTTAAAAACTTGTATGTTTGTTCAACAGATAAATTTCTTAATTAAAAACTAAATAAAAATTATTTCTTTCTCTCTCTCAAAAAATATCTGGAAAATCATCAAATATTTGGAAATCAAGCATTATTTCTCAAAATTTAGAGAAAAGAATTTGTCAAAATAATGCAAAGTAAATTATATTTTGAGTTGAACCAATGTATAAAATAACACACCTAAAGCAATAAGAGGAAAACTTATAACACTCATTGCTTATGTTAAGAATTCAATTCTTATATCAAAGAATCCTCATTAAAAACTAGCAAAATATGAGCTACTTTCAACTATTCAATTCAACACAGGAAAGAGATCATTTGAAAAGGACAATGCAAACTGTGGACCTTAAGTAGAAGATAAAATATCAATAATAAATGTATGAATTTAAAATCTCACAAGAAGTATGTGATAAAGAAGAAAGGCATAACATAAACATATAATGTATTTTTCTTTATTCTAATTTTGATGGAAGGATCATGGATGTTTGTTTTATCACTACGGTTAATTTGCTACACAGATAAAACTTAAGAGTCCTATATGCATGATGTATGGCTTTTTATTGAGAAAATAATGAAAATAATTCCTGAATTTCTTTTAGAGCATGGATTTTTTTAAAGTCTAGATTTATTTAATCCACAAACATTAAGAGATGATTACAATTTTGAGTCATAACTCTGGAAAGATGAGAAAAATTCAGCTAATGATCTTAGCTTTATTGTAATCATTTCAGAGGAAAGCATTCCAAAACCAAATTAAATAGTCATTGTGTGTGCAAGAAAAACTATATATACAATTCAAAATGGTGCTTTTGAACTATGACAAGTAAAAATATATTAACCATTTTATGACTGTTTCTAAAAGTGTTTTCAATGGCAATATGGAATGACTATGAGTCACAGGCAAACATGATGTAATTGTGTTCTCTACTGCTTACTACTCTCTGCATTCACTTGGACATATGTAATACTCCAAGCCTCAGATCCCTAATATCTAAAATGGGAAAAAAGGAATTTTTTTTGTTTGTTAAAATGCATTACTCAGGGAATATATCAAAATGCATATGCACAGCTCAGTAAAAATGGTAGCACATTTTAGTTTTAAAAGTTATTACTGATATTCATATCCCAGATAAAAAATAGATGCAATCTAGTTCAAACAAGCTGATTTTACAATGCAAGGTAAGTCTAGAAATCTTGAAAATACTCCATTACTGCAGGAAATTTGGTATTAAAAATTAATTTTACATCGTTTCTTTGTATTAAAAAGCTTCAAAAATGTGAGAAAGATGTTAGTCAAATAATAATGTAAATTAGACATTGTCTCCCTAAGCACAAATGAAATAAAAGGGAGAATGTAGAAATTTTGTGATCCTATGTAGAAGACCAGTAAATAGGAATATATACTCAAATTATTTAATATTATAACAGTGAAAGGAAAATGATGCTAAAAATCCATAGATGAGTTTGAGAAATTACACAATGCTAGATTGCATTTGTTAGGATCAAGAAATAAGAAAGGACACATGCTGATATAATGAGCTTCTTAAGAAATTGTTGTCTTCAAGGAATAAAGGAAAATCAATTAAAAGCATAAAAAAATCAATGCTGGGCACATTCAGTATTGGGCCAAATCCTGTAAAAGGAGAAAACAGTTCATAGTTTTTAATGCAGAATTTACAACTTAAATAGAAGAAAGCATAATTGGAGGAAAACTAAGAAATTTGAGAGCCATTTAAACTCTGTATTTTTATACAATGATTTTATAAAATAGTAAAATAATTTTAATAAAAAATGATTTAAACTTGTGGGTATCACTTAAAATAAACAAAACCTTTTTGCCCTGACCATTCTTGTGCTTTCCTGGATATGTTAAAAATACAAACAGGCTCATTGTGCTTTCTCAAAATGCACAGAATAGACTTTTGATTCTGTTAGTCCACCTAAAGGAGAAAAGAAAGCTAGAGGTGGCTGTTCCGGTGACTTCAGATAGCCATCGAACAGCCTCTGTCTCTTAATCTATTCTCATTGCTTCTGGCCCAGTTCTGTCATTGACTTGAAAGACTTTTCATATAAATGACACTAATGCTCTTTCACACTGAGTTTTGGCAGCTCACATAGGAATATCATCTAGAAAGTTTTTATCAACTTTTGATTTGTTTTATATGAGAATTGTATATGAGTTACCCTTTATGAATTCTCTATGACTTATTCTTAAATTCTGAGGACAATGAATGAAATTAATCACTAATAGAATGAAAATTAAATCAAAAATATATTTTAATCCTTCATAACTTTCCTTACTTGATATCTTTATAGATTAAAGAGAAACATAAAATGGATGAATATATATTTATACTAACCAACATTTACATAGTGTTTCTGAGCCAATAAACCAGGAGCAAACATGTATAAAAACAAAATGATATATCAATTAGCAGAAATCAGTAAATAAATATTAATTAATATGAAAAGAATCCCTATGTCATACCAATACATACACGCCCAAAAGCAAGAATGTTAATAATTTTAATCTTTTTGGAAGTAATAGTGTAAGTACACTGCAAAGAACCACAGAGCAACATCCCCAACCCATTTTTTTTGTTTGTTTGTTTGTTTGTCTTGTATTTTGAGACAATCTCTCACTAATTTGTTTGGGACCTTGCTAAGTTGCTGAAACTGGCTTTGAACTTGCAATCCTTCTGCATCAGCCTCCTGAGTCACTGTAATTACAGGTGCACACCAATAAGCCCAGCATAAATGTGTTTTAATTCATATTTTATATAGAAAGAAAGTTAACATCCACAGTATTTTAACCTTTGCTATTTTTATTTTAAAATATGTTATCAATTCTAGCTCTTGTACTTTTGAAAAATCTCATGGACAATCAATCACTGTTGCACCATCTACCAATTATAAAGGCTTCCCACAAAGACTCCATGTGCACCCTACTGTGAAATAAGCATTGAGGTGTTACTTTCCATTCAAATACATTTACAAGATTTTTTTCTACCTTTATAAAATTGAAAAGTTATACATTATCTTCAGATCACTGGAAAAAGGTCCAACCCAGCCTTATTTGTCTCCCAAATATGGATTTGGTTGTAAGGCATATACTCAAGAAGTGCCAAGTAGATTGGATAAAAACTCTTATAAGCCACCATTACGCCAATCAGGACTTGGTGAGTCTCAGGTTTTCATAGTTGTAGCTGTCGCTGTTGCTGTTCTTGCTGCTGTCTTTAAAGATCCGCACCCAGAGGAAAACATTAAAAAATTGCACCTGGAGAGCGAGTTGTACACTACAATCTCTGTGAGTGTCAACATGTGATTCATTCAGGTGTGCCTCAGTTTCTATGCATGATTCTGGAAAATCCACTAATACCCTGATCAGTCCCACTCTGTCCTCAACCAAAAAATGAATGGACTTGTCCTTTACTCAGCACTCTCTTGACAGTTGAAATTTTCTGCTCACTGTAATCAATTTTGTCATGTTCACACTGAAAATTTTTTATTAAAAAATCTTCGTAAAAACGACACTGAAGTGTTTCAGTGTTTTTACATTATTTCTTAAGATCATTTTGTCAGCTCATCAGTAGTGGGTTAATCTTTCTGGCCACTTTAACTGGATTGCGTGAGAATCAAGATCTTCATTGATCCCAGCACTTCCATTGGCTACCATTCACCATCATTCCATTCATTATCATTAACTGTGCCCTGTATTTTTTGTCCATATCCAGATTATATCAAATGATTTATAAAAAACAGTTTTGCAATTGCAGATTATCTGGTCTGCCTTGTTTTTCCTAACACACCACTGAAACTGAAACTCATTATAAACCAGACCAACAATCTTCTCTCTAATGGTTACAATTGAAAAAAGACATCACAGGAAAACAAATTAAATACACGATCACTTAAATTACTAATTTCAGACTTTAGTGTTGAAGTTGTATTTTCCTGAAATACAATTTTATCCTAAAGGATAGTGGAAGATCATCCCCAATGGATGTTTTCATATCTTCATGGTTTGGGATTTCTCAACAAAAAGTATTGCTCAACAGATATGAAATTTAAATTAAAAAGGAGGCACAAATACAAGAGATTTATATACATAATAATTATTATGGTCAATAACAATAGATTGTTGTACTCAAAAACTGCTGAAAGTAGATTCCACACATTCTCAACAGACAGACACACACACACACAAACACACATATTTGTAGTAATACGTTAAATAGCCTGATTTAACAATTCCACAATGTATACGTATGTCAAAACATTTTATGTATGCTCTAAACGTAGACAATTTTTATCAATTAATTGATAAAAATAAAGGAAAACTAAAATTGATTATGTTGCAAATGTGTCCTACAAGTTGGAGTTTCTTGGGAATGATTTATAAACTTACCTTTCCAGAAACTGCTATTTACACTGAAGTACTGAATCTAGATAAAGACCTCCTTCTCCATACCTACGAATAGATTAGCTTACATTCTGGAGTAAAAATGTCAACATTATAAACTTCAAACTCATTTGCATGCTGTAGACTAACTGCATACCACTGTGTATAAGTAAAAAAATAAAACACACTTTACATCTAACATACTTTTGAATGCTTCTTTACCAGCTCCATTACTCTTTTTCCCCTATAATTGATGCTAGCATTTACAGATGGTCCTCAACCTAACATGGATCTAGTTATTATTTTCTTGACTTTACAATTGTATGAAATCAATATGCATCCTTTTATTAACTTTGGAGGGTGTTTAATAATAGCATGACCCATCTCCCACCAAGCTGTCAAAGTGCTATCTTCTGGCGTTTTAAATACATTCTATACACAGTCAAATTTGATGTATTCTGAGGAGCGCAACCATCTGTGACCTGGGCCAAAGATCCCATCTACTTTCTTTACACCTGGTAAGCTCTCTTATTTTGATTATCTAATCTTGCATTATCTTGACTGTACATGAATTCTACTGTTTATTATCCCACACTATATTAAATTCGTTCATGGTATTTCCCCCAGAACATTTGTGAAAAATTTACTGAGAATGCTAAATATAGCCTACAAACTACACACATAACTGTAGTCAGTGGTCCACAACTGAGTCCTCAAGTGGTGCTGCACCTTTATTTTTATCTAGTTTATTCAGAGGAAGTGTTTGGGAATATATGTCTTTCTGCAGGAATTCTGTATTTTCCAGAAGAAAATAAGTCATCTCACTGGTCACAATTTCCAACTGCATTATTATACCTGAAAAGATAGCCAGGAGTATTATCCTTTTGCTTTAATAATTACAATGTAAATAACATGTTTATGATCAATCCTGGAAGTTATAACCACTTATAAGAATTTTTTGCCATTGACAATGTCACTTTCTTTCCATTTAGTACCTTTTTGATTATGGTTTGGCTGAGGGGAGTTTTCTTCATATTTCATGTGCTTGGAGATCTGGCTTTCTTAGACATGTGGATTTCTACTATTTTTTTTTCCAAATTGGAAAATGTTTTGCCATCTTCTTTTCGGCCTTTGTCCCTTCTTTTCCCTTTGTGAACTTCAGCCACCCATTTTTCAGGGTCTTCAATTTATTCCACAGCATACTGGCACCTCTGTTCATTGTATTGTTCTTGTGGTTTCAGCCTCTTTTCCCTTTTGGCCTTACCTTGGATAGTTTCTATTATTTCAAGTTCATTAACCATTTTCTTCCATGAATCATACCTCGTACATATATTTTTATTGTCAGATATTGTGAAACTTATCTGTAGAAGTTCAATTTATTTTTATCTCTTCTGTTTCTATGTAACACAGTCATTCTTCTAGTTTATTGAACGTATGGAATATTGTTGGAATAACAGTTTTAATCTTTGTCATCCAATTGTAACATCTGTGTAGGTTCTGAATCAATTTTGATGAATTTATTTTTCTCATTTTTTTTTGGTTGCATTTCCTGCATTTTACATGTCTATGTGCTTTGTTATTTACAGGCCAAGGAATATGAATTTTACATTATTGGGTACTAGACTATTTTGATACAATGAATACTGTTTGTCTTTATTCTGGAATGCATTTAAGTTGCATGAAAGCAGTCTTTTTCCTTGAGGTTCTCTATTAACCTTTGCTAGGTAGAAACAGAGTAGGATTTATTCTACCTTTTGTCTACTTTGGTGGAGGGGTGGTTCAGTGGTACTGGATTGAACCCAGTGGTGGTCTAAAACTGAACAACATCCTCAACCCATTTTACTTTTTTTTTTGTTGTTGTTCTTTCCAGACTGGTATCAAATATGTGAGTCTTCTGAATCAGCTTTCTGAGTTGCTGGGATTACAAATATGTGACAACATGCCTGTTTATTCTTCTTAATGTGTCTAGAATTTTCCGATGTTCTAATTTGGCTAGTGGAAAAAGGGCATGTTAGCCAGCTTTCTGTCCCTATAAGATACCTGAGGTAAGCAGCTTATAGGAGAAAAGATTTACTTTGGATCACAGTTTTGGAGATTTGATTCCCTTATTAATTTGCCACCCTGATGTGGGTCTGTGGTAAGAGGCACTAAATCATGGTGAAGTGAAGAAAACCTCTCATCTCATGGTGAGCCAGGAAGCAAAGAGTGAAAGAGAAAGAAATTTGTGTCCAACAATTCCCTTTGAAGGCACATCTCTAATGACCTGCAGACCTACAGAGGCTGACTTCCTATAGCTCCCCTCACTTCACAAGGCACCACAGGTGAGGCCCAAGCTTTGAACACTGGAGCCTTCGGGACCCATTCCAGATCCAATCTATATCGGGTGTTATTTATAGTCCTTTGCTTGGCCACTTGGAGTATTTAAGTAGTTTTTCTAGAGGGTTACCTCATGTTGTGCTGATAAGGACCACATGTTGCTCTCTAGAGCTTTCTCTCTATTCAGTGATCTGCTTTATCTCTTGTGACTTAACCCTCCCATAGCTTTCTTCTCATTTTGGAGAGTCTTCTGAGATCCAACTAGTTTCTCTTTTCCTGTGCTAGGCCCAAAAACTATCCAGCTACCAGGCTTTGAGACAGTCCGGAGTTTCAGCTTGTTTGTTTTTAAACTCACAGAATCACTCCATTTTTAAACTAGATGCCAATGCTGTGAAAAATGAGGCAGAGTATATTTGTCTAGGCCTTTGTTCCAGGAGGGAAAGTAAATGTACTAAACCTTGACATAAAGTGGTGCTCTACACTCCTCAGACCTATTGCTTTAGGAATATGAAATGTAACATTCATGCTTCATTATATTGCATTTTCTTAAAAAGCCCTGTATTCCTCAGAAAGTTTAAACATACATAGATATTTATTTGTTCTAGTCAATAATTTATTCAAAACCAATGCGCAGAAAGAATCTTAAGCTGAGCATTTTTTCCCTGCTTCCAGAATCTAAAACAAATGGTGTATAAACACATAATGAATAAGCATGATATGAGTTAACATATTAAATAAATCAGAAAATGGTTTCAAAAGCATGCTTCAAAATGTGCAGGAAATTATCATTGATGTACTTTTAGGAATTATGTAGAACTCTGCAAGAGTTGATAAATAATGAGTTCATTTTCATTTCAAAAGAAACAACTCTTAATAGAGGCAAAATGTAAAAAGACAGCCTCATGCTGACAAAGATGTTTTGCACAGTTTATCACTTCTTATCATGAGAATCAAATGGGCACAGTTGGTATGTGGCACTGTTATTCTTTAATTTCTCAGTCTCTTAATATGAATACGCTGAAGAAAAGGAATGCTCGTGTAACATTCTCTCAGAAATAGTATGCTAAGTTGAATAACTTTATAATATGTAAGCTCATGGTCTGAAATCCACTAAATTAATATTTTAATTGTGCTATCTCCATATGTTGTTACCTGCAACAAAACTATCCTGGATATATATACACTAAGCATTGGGGATGTATAAGAGGATAATAGCTCCAATCTTTGAAATTTTCTGTAGATAAAGACATACAAAAAACATCGACACAATATAGTAACAACCACATTAGGCATTTGTGTAAAAAACAATGAGAAATAGAGCGTGAACAATAAATTCATCCTGGAGTAAAAGTTCAACATCTTTAGCTGGTTTCTCTTTTTAACATAAAGATTGGATGAATTTCAGCAAATTTAACCTCATATGACCTTACAATGAAAATATTAACTTCAACATTTTTTTACTGTTTTATTTTATTGGCATATTATAAATATACATACTAGTGGGATTCATTCTTACATGTTAGTACATGCACAGAATAGAGCATGATAATTTGGTTAATTTCTTTTCCCATAACCTGCCTTTCTCCTCCATGCACCTGCTGTGGCAGGGTCTCCCTTCTCCATTTATTAGATACTCACTTCTTTTTTTCCATTTATCTCTCTGGTTTCCATACACAAGAGATAACAAACATATGACCCTTGACTTCTGAGTTTGGCTTATTGCGGTTAGCATAATGCATTCAAGCTCCATTCACTTTCCTGCAAATAACATGATTTCCTTTGTCTTTATGGCTAAATACAATTTCATTGCATGTATATACCACATTTCCTCCATCCATTCATTCATCAGCAGATACCTAGGCTGGCTCAATAATTTGGCTATTGTGAATCACACCGCTACATATGTAGGCATACATGTATTACTATAGTATGCTGACCTTAATTTTTTACGATAAATACTGACAACCTACATAGCTGGGTCATATGGTGGATCCATTCCTAGTTTTTTGAGAAACCTCTGAACGATTTCCATTATGGTTGTATTAATTTATATTTGCATCAAAAGTATATAAGTATTCCTTTTCCCCACATCCTTGTGAACATTTATTATGATTTGTGTTCTTGATGGCTGCCATTCTAACTGGGGATGAAGTATCAGTGTGATTTTGATTTGCATTTCCTGATTGCTAAAATTGTTGGATATTTTTTCTCATAATTATTGTCTATACATATTTCCTTTTAGAATTGTCTATTTAGTTAATTTACCCATTTATCCATTTATTGACTCAATTACTTTATTATTCAATTTTATTTGGTAATGTTGCTTTTTAGTTCTTTATGTATTCTGGATATTAATTCCCTGTCAGAAGAGTAGCTAGGAATAATTTTCTCCCATTCTGTAGTTTCTTTCTTCACAGTATTAGTTATTCGCTTTGCTCTGCAGAAGCTTTTTCATTTGGTGCCATCCTACATGTCATTTTCAGTATTATTTCCTGAACTTTAGGAGTACCATTGAGGAAGTCATTACCTGTACCAATATGATGGAGCACAGAGGGCTGGAGCAGTGGCTCAGTGGTTCGAGAGCTTGCCTCGCAAGTGCAAGAACCCAATTCAAACCCCAGAACCACATACACAACTAAGTATCTCATAAACAAAGGCTGGAAGTAAAAAGAATTTGATTTTCTTTCTCTCTCTCTCTCCTTCTCTCTTAAAAATAATATGGAGCATAAAGCACACATTTTCTTCTAGCAGGGAAAAAATTTACCAGTCTAATTCCTAGGTCTTTGATCCATTTTGATTTAACTTTTCTGCAGGTTAAGAGGGATTTAGTTTCATTCTTCTACATATGGCTATGTAATAGTCCTAGCACCCATTTGTTAAATGGCTGTTTTTTCTCTCATGTATGTTTTTAGTAGTTTTGTCAAGGATCAGATTCTATACCTGTGTCAATCTAAATTTGACATTTTATCAAAAGTTTATCTTTCTGTATATTAAAGAATAGTCAAAATGTATTACAGAAACTTGATAAATATATATATATATTTTTAACAAGAGTCCAGTAGCCTCTTGACACTACTTTTGAGCTTTTGAGAGAATCAATTTTATTTAGTTTTTTATGTGGCTTTCTTTGCTCCCAGAGTTCCTTGTGTACGTGGTGCTGGGATTTGAATGCACGTACTCGCACATGCCGGGCTGTTTATAGTTAATTACAGGTACAAGAGAATTATGATTAATCATAATTATAAATTGATTATAATCAATCATGATTATTTATAATTGATAATGATTATAAATAATTATGAATAATTAATTAATTATATAATTAACTATAGTGAGTGTATTTGCAGCATTTATTTTGAAATGATTTCCATTTTATTAATGTAATTTTCATTGGAGCTACTACATAATTCAAAAAGAACAATCTAATTGAAAATGTTTATATTAAGTCCTTGATTTGATGTTATTTTGTTATTTTACATATATATCATTTTAATATTATCTATCGGTCAACCCAATGTAGTAAGCTTTTCATATATGCGTGTACCTGGACATGCATGCACTCACATGTACAAATCACACTATGTTCTATGATAATAGTGTTCATCTAAGTGATTTAAAACACCAAAGAGGAACTATACATGAGCCACTTTGCATTTATATCTGATAAAAGGGAAATTTTCTTATAGTTGAATAACTTGACATATTTGACTGAAGAATAGAATATCTAAGGAAACAGTTTAACTGAAGACTATTAAGTGAGTGCAGTGGACATAGTATGTACTTTATAATCCAGCTGACATAGAACATGGAGAGAGACATGGCTGGGTGTGCTTAATTTTCATATTTTCTGTGGCTTCGTTCCAAGTCAATCCATGTTCTGAAATAGTCCCTCTGTAATTTCTTTCCTTTTTCTGCTGTCCTATGTGTGCAAACCCAGAAACCATGGACTGTCTGTGAAAGCAATTCACTCATTACCATCTTCACTCTTTTCATAAGAGTAATCAAACTTTTCACCTGGAACAATCACAAATACCAGCTAGAGGTCTTGCTATGCCATGAATGAAAAGAGTTCAAATTGCTTATTCCATTTATATCCAGCAGGATCAATTTTGTTTTCCTGATTTAAAAGAAAATGAGAAAGTGAAGAAAAAGAGAAAAGATGAAGAGCAAAGTAAAATAAAACAAAGACCAAGAACAAAATTGCAGAATGAATCAGCACCCAGCATCTTCTCCATATGCTTAAATTTAACCTAAGCATCTGTATTTATTTTCACAGTTTTAAAATTATTATCTATTTTTTACTTTCATAAAACACAGATCACTGCCTCTCTGTCTTTGGAAAGTTAATCTTCCTTTAATAAACCATTGTAATGACAGCCAATGGTTGCTAAAACTTTAGGTTTACAATGATAATTCAGTTTGTAAGAACTGTCTGATAGGAATCTTACAAACACTAATCTTAACAAGAGTAGAGATTATACCACTAAAAAAGAAACTGGAGGTCAGAAATGCTAAGCAATTAGGCAAATATAAAAACACAAACTGGACTATGAATTTAATCCAGTCCTGTTGAATCCAAATTCTTCCAATAGCTTTACACATTCCTGCTGAATTTACATGCTTTCAATCTATGTGGTTCACAATCCCTGTGTCTTTAAAGCACACAGTGGTCACTTGCATTTGTTAGAGAGCAGTTGTTGGTATCTACTACGCATTAATTAAGCACTACTGTAAGTTTACCAAGTCGAGAGAGAACCAAGCAGACAACTCTACTTTCAAGGATCATACAGGTATTAAGGGGAAAAAAACCAAAAATTTAAATCTGCCAGATGTCAGATAATTAATATGGGTTGCTATGAGTTAGGACTAGTCAAAAGGTAAGAGTCAAGGTGATTCTGAGATAGTAAAATTTCAAGGGAAATTACCAGCAATTTGGTAAATTAGGAAATGCAAAGCATTTCAGACAAGGGGAAAAGCATTTTAAAGAACGTTCAAGTGGGAGACACCCTAACATATGAGGAATAAAAGGTCTAATATAATATACATGTAGGAAAAAATTTGTACTTCAACATGATACTAAATACATACTTTGTTGAAAATAATTTATTTAAAGCCTACCATATAACATGCTAAAATGTCTCTCATTAATAAAGAAAGCAAATATGCAAGATAAATAAGTAAAAAAAAAATCTAAAGTGAAGCATGATTACTATAATGAATAATAGTATATTGTGTTCAAAATTTTTGCCAAATGAGTTGATTACAGGGGCAAAAAGGATAACTATATGAGATGTGGAATATGCTATTTTTTCCAATATAGTAGCCATTTTACTATAATAAAAATAAGCAAACATGTTTTGAAAAATTTCATTTAGAAAGCAGATTTTAACTTTTATTAATAACTTACTTTTTATGTTGCATGAAAAATTTCAAAATAACTATGTTGTTTTTTTCAGTACATTTGAGCAGGCAGAAGAACAAAATATGCATAGAAATTCCTGTTACGTATGTTCAAAATCAATTCAGATATATATATAATTTTATTTCAAATTATACTACCTTACTATGAAATATTCTTAAGTACTGAAATAATTTTTTTCTGGACTGGAAACAGTGACACATGCCTGTAATCCCAGCAACTCCTGAGTCTAAAGCAGGAGGATCACAAGTTTGAGGCCAGCCTCAGCAAATTAGTAAGGCCTTGTCTCAAAATAAAAAATAAAACTAGGGAGGTAGTTCAGTGGTAAACAGAGCCTGGGTTAAATCCCAAGTACCCAAGTAATAACAATAATAATAACAATAAAAACAATGATAATAATAATGATTTTGTCTTGGGAAGAGGATTACATTTTTATTTTATTTCTTAATTTACTTTTAACTGATACACAAAAACATAAAAATCACACATGTTAACGTGTTTACGAATTATCATGTGTTAATTTTTAATGTTTAAATCAGTATAAGCATTTCTACCTCACTTATCATTTCATTACAGTAAAAAGTGTTAAAATTTTTTTTTTCGGATTTTTGAAGTGCATTATCATTATCTACTACTGAGTAACAGCACATTAGCCCAACTTACCTCTAACTCTTAGTATCTGTTGGTCAACTTTTTCCCACCCTTTTCCTACTCTCCCCAGACTCAAGTAACTGCTATTATACAATTAATTGCTCTGAGATAAATTTTTAAGATTTGATTGGTAAGTAAAGTCTTGTGGTACATGTCCTCTGTGCTTGACTAATTTCACTTAACACAACGATTATTGGTTCCATGTAATTTGTTGCAAGTGAAAGGATTTCATCTTTCTGTGACTGAATAGTGTTTCACTATGTACATACACCACATTTTCTTTCTTCATTCATCAGCTGATAGGCAATGAGGATGCTTCCATCTGTGGGCTACTGTAAATAGTACTGCAATATCTTTTTGACATCTCATCATTGATTTTATTTCCTTTGGATATTTTTATCATTTAGAAGAGTGCACCCCTTAACACCCATGTGTTGAAATCTTGCTCTGTAGGATGGCAATACTTGGAGGTGTTTTGGATCTTTAGGGGCTGAGTTCTAGTGGGAGATTCTCAGGTCTGTAGGACCCATCTCATACGCAGTCTTTTCAGCTTCTCTTTTATGATATGAGTAGTTTTCTTTGCCACACACTCTCACCATAGCGTACTACCTTCACAATGGTCTAAATAGATAGGGCCCCCTGATCTTGAACTGAAGCCCCAGAACTTGAGATAAATAAACATATTCTCTTTCTAAGCAAATTGTCTCAGGTATTTTATTATAGTATGTGAAGCTGTATTTTTATAATATTTCGAATTTTAATTTTTAAGGATACATCATACTGTTTTCCATAATGGTCATACTAATCCACATTCCCATTGACAATGTATAAGAGTTTCCTTTTCCATACATTCTTTGCCAGCAGCACCCTGCATATTTTGATAATTGCCAAAATCAGTGAGACGGTATCTCATTGTGGATTTGATTTGCATTTCCCTAAACATTAGTGATGCTGACTGTGTTTTCATAAACCTGTAGAACATGTATATGTCTTCTTTGAGAAACGTCCATTTGAGTATATTACCTACTTTAGTTGATGTAGACATTTTGACATTGAGTTATTGGAATTTCTTATATATTCTGGATATTAGATCCTTTTCTGATATATAGTTTGCAAATATATTCTCTCATTCTGTGTTGTCTCTTCAGTCATTTTATGGATTCCATTATTTTATCTAACATTAAATTCCACACTTGATGGGGCTGGAGCGGTGGCTCAGAGGTTTTGGCGCTTGCCTGGCAAGCACGAGGACCTGGGTTCAAACCCCAGCACCATGTACACAACTAAGTGTTGGACCAACAAAGGCCATGTGAAAAACTAAATAAAGTTGTTTCTCCCTTTCTCTCTCTCTCACTGTCCCTACCTCTTTAAAAAAAAGGATATATACTAAATTCCACACTTGAGGTATCTTTCTCAATGATTTTTAGCACTTTCTTATAAAAATATTGTGTTTTATTACAATTTATTACAGAATGGGGTCCAAAGTTTAAAAAATCAAAGAAAGAATTCTTTATAATTTACTAGTCTTGTTTTAAAACTGGAAAGACATGAATCCATATAAGACATATTAAGAAAAGGAATTAAATATTTCCTTAATGTCTGTGAACATGATTTATCTCAGCTGTGAAGCCAAGATGCTGTCCATGCCTTCTCCATGTGCATTTCTGTAAAAATAAAATGAGAAGCTGTAGGCCAAAACACTGAGGCATGTCTGAAGTTACACTATCAGACAGTTCCAAATCAGAATTCAAAGCTTTTTGTTTAGAACACTGTGCTAATTGTTACTTGGAAGATAGATTTGAAAAGCAGACAAACATAACTTTCAGAATGATTTTTTAAATCACTTTACTTAAATAGCTATTGGTTACATGGAAATTTTTTCTTTCATGCAGTGAGGGAAAGCACTCCGATTCCTCTGAACTACAGCCCTAGAGAGACAAGGAAGTGGAGTTCTCTTTGACAGAGCAAATGTGATTGTAGCCTCTTCTCTTCTCTCTGCAGACATCTGCAGAACAGGTGAGGACAATATAAGGGATGCTGTCAGCATTTCCAATTCAATAGTGGTGCAGGGTGCGGTGTTCTCAGTTTTAAAGCCCTACAGCCTTTCTACCCCTACCACTTGCCCACACACACTTATTCTCATCTGCTCTCTGAACTGTCATATTCTTTTTAAAATACATGGAACGATCAGAGCAACTTGACTGGGGAGAAAGCCTCCTTTTCTTCACCCCTCCCCCCAAAAGAATAAATCCAAGTGAGCTTGAATCACTTAATTAGCTTCTCACAAAGTCCCTCATTTATAAAAGGCTTAAAATTTTATTTGGAAAAGATATAGTGTATGCCTGCTACACTATTCATGCTGCCACACAAATAAAAGATATTTATCATAATACTATTTTTTAAATTCAACGAATATTATGACACATCAGTGTAATCATAAAAATTATCTGTGTCTGGATCCAAAAATTGTGGTATATATATATATATACACACACACACACACACACACACACACACACACACACACACAATGAAGTTCTACTCAGCAATTAGAAACCACAATATTGTGGCCTTTGCAGGTAAATGGATGACAATGGAAGAAATCATGCTGAGTGAAGTAAGCAAAGCCCTGAGAGTCAAGGGTGGAATGTTTTCATTGATTTGTGGAGCCTGGAGCTAAGCCCAGGCTTGGGTGAAAGGTAGTCAGTCTCGTGTATTAGACCCAGCTATGGCATAGCAACACATAATCTAGGACAACCACAGATATGCCATGGCGGGTGGAGGGAGGAGGGGATGGATAAGGGAGGGGCAAGGAAGGGAGACAATAAAAAACGTAGCATACTCTCTACTCCCTGAGAATCCAAATAGTACTTATTCAATCACTTAATTCCAGAAAATTCACAATCTAAGTATTTATATAGCTTGTAAGGGTGAAATACAGAAGAATCAAGAGACTGGTATGAGGGCAATGTTGGGGTAATTCTGGTTTAAGAACAAATGCATATCATATTGTTACTTTATATGTATTTATAATTGTACAAAAACTCAACTCCTTAAAAAATTTTAAGACATTATCTTGTGTCATTTTTATATCCTTAGAGCATGAAGAGATAAGCTAAAACGTTCATACACCTTTAATGTGTGATAAACATGCATTTCAGGGAAATACTGATGTTAATTAATAGAAAATGCAAAGATGATTTACAAAACTTAGAATGAAACTCCTTATATTACAAATAGCCAAAAATATTTTCTTCATATACTATTTGTTAAAATTGAGAAGTATATAGATAAGCATAATGTTTACACTTGTATTTACATAGTATTTTAATTCTGTGATTTCTATATCCCAGACATCATTTGAAAAACTCCAAGTTGGTGCTTTGTTTCTAAAACTAAAAATAATTGTTTAAAGTTTTCTTGCAAAATGTTGATTTCCTTAAATTGAAAAACACACACATACTTCAATTTTTCCTTCATATTGTTCACTGAGGGAGTTTGAAGGCACTAATGCAAGGAACAATTGCACTATTTAATGCCATGAAATTAGCAATACTATTTAGGTACTGACGTTACAGATATTCCAACCACATAGTTTAGCTTACCATATTAAAATTCACAAATCAAATGGTTTTGATAGTTAGAATAATGGTTCTCCAAACACATCCATAACTTCATCCCCGGATTGATTACAACACCTTACATGGGAAAAGTGACTTTTCAGCTGTGGATAACTTAAGGAACTTGATGTGGGGTTACATTGTGGATTACGCAGAGTTGTTGTTACAAGGGTCTTTATGAGGGAAAGAGGAGAAAAAGAGAGTCACATCACCAGTTCAAAGCCAACCTGGAGGAGCTTAGAGAGCCCCCATTTCAAAATAAAAAAAGAAAAAAGAACTGGATGCTTCTCACTGATAAATCTTCCTTGGGTTCAGTCTGCATTATCAAAACTAAAGCCCAGAAAACCCAGATGGCTTTGATGACCAGAGGTTACATTCAACTCAAATACTTTTATTCTTAAAATCTTTTTTGGTTAATGTCCCTGCCCAGACACAACTTACATCTCTTTTGACTCTATTTTAGTTTACATGTGAATTAACAACTTATGTTCATTATCTGCCTCTGCTATGAGTTTCAGTTTCCTACAATCCTTGCCTGAGGTGGTCTTTAAGGTCATAAGCATGATGCCATGGGGCTGCAGCGGTGACTCAGTTGTTGGAGAACTTGCCTGTCAAGCATGAGGACCCAAGTTCAAACCCCAGCACCACATACACAGCTAAATGTTAGAGAAGCAAAGGCCAGATTGAACAATAAATAAAACTGCTTCTTTCTCTGGCTCTTATTCTCCCTCTCCTCCGACCCCTTCTCAAAAAAGAAAATAAGATGTCACCACAACTATGTTTGAACACCATCGCTGGACTGGATTCACAAAGGAGATATAATTAGCTAACTAGTTCACTCCCCACATTAAACTCCAATATCTTTATGACAAACTCAGTCTCCTTCATTATACTGGTCTTTATTCAGACTCAACCCCTCTGGAATAGATCCTACTTCTTGGTGTTGTTTTGTTCTGTTTTTGTCTATGTGACTCACTCCTCACGTTTCCCCTCTGCAATTATCAGTCACTCATCTGTTCTTAACTTGGGTATTATTTCTTCAGCAAAGACTTTATGACTGAGGAGAAAATGTTGTTTAAGCTCTTCAAAATTTCCTGGAAGTCTCATTTTTCAAAATGTCAATATAAATTGCACAAATTGAGGCAAGTAATTATGTAAATCCCAATTTCAAAAAAGTTCATCTTCCTGACAAGAGTAATCTCTTTGTCTTATTGGTGAAAAGGCCAGCCTCTAAGAACCGATCTCTCTCTCTCTCCCACTCCCTCCTTTTCTCTCTCTCCCCCTACATGAATATCTTTATGCACATCTACTTATGCATTTATTATATGGGCACAAAATTAACTAATAGGAATAAGTTAGAATTGGAAATTCAGAGAAAAATATAAACAAGGCTTGTATAATTTTAAAGATATGAAACACATGTTCAATTAAGTTGCCAAAAGTGAGGGCTAAAACCATCCTTCCTTAAATTTGCTCCTTCAGTATTGCGATTATATGACATGGTGGCATGCACACAAAGAAAATATTTTTTATTTTTTTTATAAGTAAAATGTGGACAATTGTCAACCACAAGCTAGTTGTTAGACACTGTATTATAGGTATGACCTACTTTTATTGGACAGAGTTTTAATTTGAAACAATAAATTTTGAGTTAAATACAAAACTAGTGAGAAAGACATAAACATTCAATCAATAAAAGATATACAAGACCAACTACAATAACAAAATTACTATCATTTTATTAATGCATTGCTATACTTAGGAAAATATATTTCTTACACAATTGAAAACAAAGTACTCAATAAGCTACTCAAATTTTAATAAATGACAGTGTGCTTGTGGACATAATTTGTAAGTGAAAACAATAATAAAATGAATAATAGTGATGAATACATCATTGTAAATAAGTTTACTGTTGAAGAAATGAAATTGCTTTGGGCATGCAAACTTAGTCACAGTTTCCTCCCTTTTCAATATGTTCACAAGGAGAAAAATGACCCTGAGGAACTGCAAATTCAGGTTAGAAACAGATACAGTGGAGAGAGAGACATGCATGGGGGGAGACAATACAAGCCTCTTTTAACTAAGATCACATTAAGACGAAATCTATTAATCAAAAGAGATATTTCAGGTTACACAATATTCTCTGTATCTTTTCTCAGCCTCCGATTTGTTGGAAAGCGGATTTCCCTTTGTCAAATAGCTATTATGAATTCATTGGGGTAATCTCAATGCCTTGTAGTATTGAGACCTTTTACCACAATTATACTCATTTGATCGCGTTATTAAGCAAATTTTAATTAGCAAGGCCATGTGATTAAAAAAAAAAGTCATGTTGATTGCATTTTTGTTCCATACTTCCATATGCTATACCCAAGAAAAATAAACCCAAGTTTAAACTTAACTTCTTATATGTGAAGTGCTCTCAGCTGTTCTGGTCTATGAGGTGTAACAAGGCCGCAAAGAACCTTCCTGTATTCATTTTTATCTGTTCTGTGCATGATTATGCATTTATCTGTATCCTCTAACAAACCATGAACTTCACAAGAAGGGTTGTTTATTACTTATCTAAGACTACCTAGACAGTTATTCTTTTTCTATAGTACGATAAAATCAAGTATTTTCTAAAATATCATAAAACGAGGATTAGCAAAATGCAAGGTGATCATAACACTATTCAACAAATGCTTAAACATAGAATTTAATAATATAAAATACCATGCTTTACATTATCGTATACATACTTTTTCTTTTTTTTTTTTTTTTTTTTCCAGTAGCATGGATGGAACTCAGGGCTGCTTTAACACTGAGCTACACAATCCAGTCCTTTTTATTTTATTTTGAGACTGGTTCTAGTTCAGTCCTTTAGGCAGGATTTAAGCTTGTGATTTTTCAGCCTCAGCCTCTTGAGTCTCTGAAAATTAGTCTCATGTCAATGCACCTGGAATACATTATATTTTTATATCTTTTTTGGTACTAGATTTCATAAAAATTTTGAAAGTAAGATATATCTAATATATCTTGGACATTATTACTGTATGAAGAAAGTAGATCTACTATATCTGCCTGAAATTAAGAATACATATTGCAATTCTAAAATGTGTTATTTACAATTCTTCATATTATTTTATTTATTCAAACTAATAACTTTCCTCTACCACTTAATGTCTCCTTCCCAACATCTACACAGTAAAAGACACTCAAATATATGCATGTACAACTCAAAATATATATTTTCTCAGTGGTTGCTGTAATTTCTTACTTCTCAGTTTTAAGTTTTACATGCTTTATTCTCTGAGATGATCGTGAATGTACTTGTTAACCAATTTTTTCCTTACCCTGCTTGATTCTTATTAGAGTGAATTCTGAGAAGCTGTCCCTGACAGTTAAAATATTGAATAATAATTAAATTTGCTAAACTCTTTCTAGAGAGTTGAAGTCAAAGGTCATACTTAAAGTGCCACTGCATTTCCAATTCATATCACAGTGTCAACTACGTGACAGACATAAAATTTAAATTTTGAACAATTTAAATCCCTGAGGGCAGTATTTTGAAAACTAATACAGTGAAATGTTATATTTGCACCTATATCTTATGAAGTTATGATCATATTCAGTCCTTTTATTAAATGTAGTACAACATAAGATGAAAGTAAAATCTTCCTATAATTAAACATGTTACATTTTCATAATAATATAAAAAATAATATGTACATTAAAGGAAATCCACAAGTGTGGGTTCACACATTGACGAACGTCTATGCATGCTTGCTTTAGGGGAAATCACAATAACTTACAGAAAGTGAGTGAAGCTGTCTTATAGATCCATTCAATCAACTTTTATCATGAACATATTCTATATTTAACAGTAACGTGTGTTAAATGTTTTCAAGAGTTACAGATAGCTGTTGTCATTAATTTGTAATGACTTTTAAAACTAAAAACTGGTTCAGAGGGTATTCAGGTAGTGTCTCAGAACCTAAGTGGAAAATCATGATTAACCCCAGTTAAAACTCATCCCTACTCTTCTGAAATTTTTGCTTCTCTAAAAAGCCTCAGATGAATTAATTGGAAACAATGACTTCTTCACATGTTAATATTCCAAACCAAACTCATTTGGATTATTAGTATCACCCTTTTACTTATAAAAAGGAGGGTTAAAATGTTAGAATTTACATGATACTTCTTTCATTGAACATTTCTAATTTTTGCAAATTTCCAAATATATTGAAAATCATATGCCTGCTTCATTTTGTTCATCTAATCTTTACTTTAGATAAAATTGAAACAGTAAATTAATTTATTTGCTCTTAATTTTGAGCCAAAAAATCTCCTCTGACACCCTTTGAAAAATCTTCAAGCTCTTAAAACTTCAAAAGACCTCTATTTTGTTAATAATACTTAACTTTATTTTTAGAAATAGCAAGTATTATCTTACTTTTGAGTATTGTACAAAGCTTCTGATTTATCTATAGAAATAAAACACAAAAGTTTCCTACCTAATTCATATAAATCCATTTAAAATTTTAAATTCTTTATGTCTTCTTAAATGATAGCTTAAAATAAACAGATACAGGAGTTCTACCTGAATTTAAAATGATATAATTAATGTATAATTGACAGGTTAAAATCACCAGGGAAGAAACACTGCCTAACCACTATAAAAAAAGTTTTCAAACGTTTACATTTTAATTTTGAAAATTTTTAATTTCACAATATTTCTCTTTATTGAAGTTTTGAGTATCCTGTATCTGATATTTCAGTCAGCCTTATTTCAATAATAGTTTTTAAATGATGGCAGATAAATTCCATTTAATTACCTACAAATTAGGTAAGATCATATTAAAATAATTGCAAAACCCAGAAGAAAATTTTTATTTCTGATTTTGAAATGGCATCATATATTTGTAAGTATGTTTGGACAAAAAATAATGCAATACATTTTTAAATTTTTCTTTTGTTTTAAACATTATTGTGGGTGGACTATACTTCTGATCTATTTATGGGTAATAGATATGTACATATCTATTACCATGCCATAGTCCTTGGAGATATCACAATGTACCACAGAAAAGGATTTGGTGTTCATAAAGACCATATCCCAAGTGGGTAAGTAAACTATTGGCAAGTACACAAATATTTGTATCATGCTGCCACTGAATAGAGAGTGCTAATATTTGGGTCATTTCAGGTGATTTGAAATTGTAATGGACATCTTCTCTAAGGGTGTGTCATAGGGCAGAAATTTGAAGAGTAGTCATGGGAAGTTTATGACAAAGAATGAAGATATGTGATACACACACATACACACGTATAAGCCTGTACTTGTCCCTGCAAGAATGGTCAAAAACCAAGAACACTGTGATCAGGAAAATGTGAGTACTAGTCATGATTAAGACCTTTGAGGATAGCTCCTGAGAGAACTTAAAGGTCTTGACCTGAACAATTCTATGATCTATGAAAGGATATTGGAAAGCTTTAAAAAGGGCAGCATAATTATATATGAATTATACTTACTAATATTACTTAGTGGGGAAATAATGCATTCACATTAAAGACTACAGAATTATAAGAGAGTCTTAAGATCATTTGGAGCAGTATGATAAATTTGGCCTTGGTACAGTTTGCTTCACATCTGGAGGCAGAATCAAAAGATGCTGATGACAGAATATACGAGAGAACATAGTTTATATTTTAATAGGAGTCATCTTTTTTTCCATTTACCAAAGCTGAGATTGCAAACATTGGAGTTTAAGAAGACATGAGTGACATGTTATGTCTAAAGTGCTTATTAGGCCTCTACACAAAATCACTATGATGTGGAATTTTAATACTTTTAAGTCTTCACTTAAATAACAGTGTGAAGGGCTGGAGCGGTGGCTCAGCGGTTTCAGTGCTTGCCTGGCAAGCATGAGGACCCGGGTTCAAACCCCAGCACCACGTACACAACTAAGTGTTGGAGCAACTAAGGCCATGTGAAAAATTAAATTAAGTTGTTTCTCTCTTTCTCTGTCTCTCTCACTGTCCCTCACTCTTTAGAAAAAAAAAATAACAGTGTGAAGTGCAGGTAAAGACAAATATACAAATTTTGAGAAAATTAATTTAACAACCAATTTTTGAAAAGAAAAACTTTATAGAAAGTATCCACCAAGAAGAGAAATTCAGAAAGAGGGTATATGGTATATAAGAAATAATTCTAAAAACAGACACAGCAATATTTAAATTCTGAAAATGTCTGAGATCAGGAAATTACATACACTATATACTATGCACACACAAACACATAGCTAAATGTATGTAGGTAAATACACATAACTAAAAATCTTATCTATGAGCTGGAGCGGTGGCTAAGCGGTTATAGCGCTTGACTGGCATGCGCAAGTACACGAGTTCAAACCCCAGCACCATGTACACAACAAAGTGTCTGAACAACAAAAGCCACATGAAATACTAAAGAAAAATTGTTTCTCTCTACCTCTCTCTCTCTTAAAAAATCTTATCTAGAAGAAAACAAAATACATGAGATTTTTGTGTTTATGTAAAATTTTGGGAGGAAGTATAGGATAAAATAAAAATTTCAAGATAAACCATATCTTGAATATAAAACTAGGATGCTTCCAACATGCAAAAAAAATCATAGTTCATAAATGAAAGGAGGAAAGGGAAAATAAAAAAGCAAGGGAAGTTAAAAGACATAAAAATGAGATGTATGTCAGAAAATTATCCTAAAATTATACAAGTGAATGATTTTGAGTCAGTTTAATCTACTATAGCAGAAAGAATACAGATCATATACAAATTCATCACAAATATTTCATGTTTTTCAAAGACAAGAAATTTCATGTGATCAGTGATAAACATGTAGACCAAAGTATGTCTAAACTATCAGAAAATAAATGTTATTAGAGTATGCTAAACAAAGGGTTTTATATTTTATAAAGAAAACATTGTGAAATGAAGTATTCTATTTTTCACTCAATAATCAGTTATCATGGAAATTCTGGACAGTGCCGCAAGGATATTATGAATGTTCAGAAATAAGATACTGAGCAAATTTTGTGATAGAAGCTAAAGACTACATACACAGAGGATAATCTAAGGACAAACAACCACATATCGAGATTGATTGAATGTTGGCAGTTAAGTGGAAGGATGATTGTCAATCATATATATGCTTCTTGTTTGGATTGGGTGACATGATATCAAGTGGATTAGGGATTCCAGAAGCACTATACTGAAAATGAGGGAAGCCTCTGTGAGAAATCAAAATCATGCTCTTTGGGGCATGTTAGGAAGCACACAAATATGAACTCTCAGTATCTAATGTGATTTCATGCCTTGATTTCAGAAAAGGAATCACAGATAGTGATTGAGATTTGAGAAAACTGCAAATCGCCACTTGTGTTTTACCCAGATGTGTACTGAAGCTTCTGTTGCTGAAATAGAAAAGTTCTTTGGCTCACCTCTTTCTTAATGCCACACAGTATTTTCTTGTTTTTGCTCAGTCATTGTTGCTTTCTGTAGCTGGGAAATAGAAAACTTAATAAATTATTGAAATTGGTTTTAGAAAACAGGCTATAGGTATTATTCCTTCTGGAATAGAAGATGAGTTTGGAATTAAATATTGAGGTGTGTTTCAGTGTGTAGGAAGAGCATTTTACTCATATTTCAAAATGGTAAAAGAATGGCTTATTTTAGGAAGTTGAGAAATGGATGATCAAATTTTAACTGTGATTTTGTAGGGCTATGAATTTAGTGAAGAAGATGGGGCACCAGATAATTGATGCCCTAGGATTACCTAAATTTCTTATATTATTTACTAGAGTCATGGTTTAGGGAAGCTTATGTATATTGAGAAAAAAAAATGTACAAATTCAAGCATCAAATGAAAAGTCTCACTCCAGATTAAAATGCTACATGTGATTTTTCAGCCTGACAATAGACAGTTACACAGTCCTCAGAGGGGAATCTGCCCTCCCCACATCAGGGGGGATGTGGTGCACAACCAATAACTGTAGTCTCTGAAGAGAGCTGAGATCAAGGACTAAGCCACCCCTGACCCCTTACAACTCACCCAACTTACCCCTGATGGTCATGGTCATCGTATATTTGCATTTCTAGCCACATGCCTTCATTCCTCAGTCTAACATTCCCTCATCTCTGAGTTCTTCAGATAACGCTTCCCAGGTCTCCCAATGGAAGGAAGGAACAGGAAATATTGGAGACATCATTTAACACTGATTCAGTTCTCAGGACTTTTCAGCCCCCTAGCCAGCCCTCTTTTCATACTCTTAACTCCAGGATCCATAAAAATATAGGAGTTCAGGGATCACTCAACAGGGAGACAGTCTCCATGTCCGAATCCCCCCAGATTCATCAATCTCATGACAAGTATAGCATTCCATAGGGAAAAATGGAAGTGTTTTTCAGATTTTTCTCCATTCTGGATTGTTGCTTATAATATTGCAGTAAGTTATTAAGGACTGAAGTCTTTCATTATGGGCTTGTTGGATTAGTCATTTCCTGTGGTACTTGGCTACTTAGCTCTTTCCTTCCAATTAGCAGAGCTGGCATCAAAAATGCTCACCACAAGGTGTAGAATGCAACTCAGTGTCTTTCTTCATCCTCGCTGAGCATTTCTGCTGTTAATTGTTACTCTAAACATGAGAGCATTTATTGGCAAACTGGAAGACTGATTTTGGAGGTTGCCCCATTATACTGTCAGTTAAATTTACAACCTTGTCATGTTATTCTGTATAAAATTTGAGGCACTGATCAATAACAGTTAGGATAAGAAGCATTGGAAGGCTGCTCTCATGATAGATATGCAAGTCTTGGAGAGAAGTCCACACTTGCAAACCTTGCCTGTCAAAGGAATAACTCTTGCAGAGGAAAGCTAATGACACTGATGTGATCTCTAGTAATAATTTGATAAAATTTACATAGAATCCAGGATGAAAACTCCATGATAAATGGTGTTTTGAGGTTTAAGTAAGAATAATAAAGAAAAACTTCATACTTAGAGAAAGTGTAAACATTTATTAATTTATAAGAAATTTTTAATAGTTATGCATCTGCTTTTCAAAAGAGGATAAAATTATAGGTATAAGTTTACTACAAAATGATCATATACAGTACTTAACAGAAAGAGTGCCTCTTAAAATAGATGTGGTTGTTTGGACTTATATGCTGACTCCCAATTTAAAAATAATAGGACAGACAAAAGCTCTTAGCATAGTATCTTTAAAAACATTTAGTATAATGGACATTCATATTGGATCTGTTGTAGTCGTGTGGCTCACTGATCCTCTCACTCTCTCCCTCGGATACTAAATGACTTTTGTCTTCTTTATGCTGTTGAAGAAAATAAAATTTAGAAAATGACTCATCAAGAATGCTGTTGAGACTGCAGTAAAAACAGGAAACTCTTCTGTATTGAAAAATAGTAACTCCAGGTAATGATGTTTCAACAGATAAATATAACATATATAGAATCACATAAGAAATATTTAATGAGACATTAACAAGCAACTAAACATCAATCACATTATTTACATCTTGCTATAGATAATTAATAATTTGATTTATATAAAAATCTAAAAAAATAATGAGAATTAAAGCAACTCGGGGCTAGAACGTCGGCTTGGTGGTTACAGCACTTGCCCTGCATGCTCAAGTACACAGGTTCCAACTCCAGCACCCACGTACGCAACTAAGTGTCAGAGCAACGAACACCATTTGAAAAACTCAATAAAAATTGATCCTCGCTGTCTCTCTCTCTCTCCCCCTCTCCTTCTCTCTTAAAAAAAAAAAAAAAAAGCAACTCACATTCCATCAACACTAGTGAGAATATGCTATGTTGAGTATCACATCAGAAATTCATGCCTTTTCACTGAATTGTAGGTGCAGGGTCTATTACCTATAATTGACAGCTACAGAGCTTGTTAGTAGCAGCATCCACAGTGGTAGCAGTAATAGTGGTAGCAGTAATAGCAGCACCAGGAGTAATTAAGTAGCACAAAAAGAGGTAGTAGAAATTAATAACATCATAGCACCTTTACAGAAGAAGCATTTATAAAATGTTTCCTAAAACTGTATTTCAGAGGTAATTGCCATTTGCCATGATCATGACAAGCATCAGAGACTTTAAGTAACCTGATCATTTCTAGCACATTATAATTAGTCATACTGACAAAATATGGTACAAAATATATGATAAAATTATATTGGGTGTTTATCCCAATTCACTTGCTTTCCTAGAAATGGTCTCTTTATTTTAAAAATATATATAACCATAAATTTATTTATAAATATATATATATACACACACATACATACGTGGGGTGTGTGTGTGTGTATACATTTTTGTATGTGGAATGAAACTAGTGATTTTCCAAATATATTTTTTCAACTCCAAAATAATAAACTAACTTCTTTAATCTATATAAATACCTACCACAGCTTTTCACTGAGTTTCTAAAAGAAAGTAGACATGTGACTAGGTTGTTTAGGACAGGTACATATACATCTAACAAAATAATTCATTTTTTAGGTATTCATGAACTACAAAGGGTATAATCTGCTATTTATTTCTGTATGTTAGCATGTTAATGTGTGTGTATGTGTGTATAAATCATAATCATGTAATCATGCACAAGAAAAACAATCATAGATTGTTTTTATGGGACTAATTTTATACTGGAAAATACTACTGCAGTTAAAATTTTGGTATATATTTTCTCTTCTATACATTTAAGCTGCAAGGCCTCCAATGGTTCCAGAGATTAGATGTTTATTTCCATAGGTGCCATAGTTTTTAAGAGCCTTTACTCTTAATTGTGACTGGGTCTGGTAAATAAGGAGTTCGTATAGGCCCAGCCTAGTTGGTCTTATGGCCTGACCACTGCAACTGGCTGTACTTTCTCATTCTGTCCACTTCAGTCACTCTCTTTCTTTCTTTCTTTTGTTCTTTCTTCTCTCTGTCTCTCTCTCATTCTTTTTCTTCTTCTTTTTTTTAATATCAAGGGACCACTGAATATACTTCTTGGGTACGTATTCTTCCTTCCAGAGACTGATTCAAGACTGCTAGTTCCAGAAGTGGTCTGAGGAAGCAATTTAAAGAACAGGACATGCAAATTGAATCACCTACTAATGGTTTCACTTTGGTGGCACATGTATCATTAACAGGACCAGCATTTTATAACTGTGAACCATTTTAGTGAAATACTAGAAGAAGATGACATATTAAAAGTTACAATAATCCAAGTATTCGAGGATCTTTTTTTCCTTGGGAGAGGATAGTAAGTGAAAGGTACCTGCATTGTAGGATTGCTGCTGGAGAAAATTCACATACTGGAGGAAAACAATGAAATACGATTAATCAGCAATCGACAAGTTAAAAATAGAGTCAAAAATGAGAGAGTTCTAACTCTCATCTCTTGCAATTAGAAGGCATAAAATCAAGTTCAGAATTTGATAGAGTAACAGAGCTCCAATATGGATTGAATTCTCAGTCTTCAAAGCTCTGCTTTTCCCCTTAGACATCTGAGAATAGATGGGTTCCTGAGAAATGGCATACGTAATATCTCTCTCTTCTCTCTCTCTCCTCTCTTCCCTTGAAAGAGAGGTGTTGGTATACATGTGTGACTATGTCTTTTGAAATGAACACTGCATTTCAGTCAAGTCAAATACACTCTTACACTTGTTACTTCATCAATATTTGAGGAGATTGAAAGCTAAAGCCTAGTACAAATTGAAAATCCAGCTGTTTGTATTTGTGTGCTTTCCAAATTAGATAACATTATTTCTACCTGTGTACGGAGTAGTGCACGGATAGAAAGAATAATAAACCAAAAGCCTTATGCTATATTTCTATCAGTCAATGGATAGAATGAATAATAGAGGCAGAGCTGATAAAGCTTAGTAGCTCACAGAATCGTAAAAACCTTATTTTTTTAACTTTAGTTTGCATCATTGTCTCCTTAATTTCATTACCATGAATATGAGTCTGGAATAAGCTCAAGAACATGCCATACTCTCAAATTTAATCAATTTGTCTCTGAATAGACAGGTATGACTTTTATAAATACATGGATAAGCATTGTTTGCTTTTCCATTGGTAGCTTCTGTCTCTTTGTTCCAATACAAATATGGTATGTTTAATTAAAGAACAAAACCTTTCATAATTATTTTACTTACCAATATTGATTTATTCTTTGGAAATAATTTTTCAACCTTATTTGTGTGTATGAGTTTTACCGTTTTCTATCTTTTCTTATTTTGTTTAGAAGTCTGAGCTCCAGAGTCAGACTGCCTAGATTCAAATGACAGCTCTCACTACTTCCAGTAAATGTGGTGCAGAGATTCCTGTGATGTCTGTTTCTCTTTCTTCAAGTGTGAAGTGAGAACAATAAAATATATGGGTGAAAACTGCAGTTTTTAAGTGGAGTCTAACAACTATCTTCTTATATGATTTTGAGTGTTTAGTAATAAAAGAAAACTACATTTTGCTCTTCATTTTCTTAGGGTAAAACCATAAAAATTTGTGTTTGTTCTATAAATTAAATTGAAAACAATCAGAAAATAGCACATAATTCTCATTTACAATTTGATATAAATAGAATTTGTTATTTAAATGTAATAGATGTTCAAACCTGTTTTCTAAAAATGTGATTTTAGTACACTGTCCAGTTTTTCTGTCATGTGAATGCACTGTAGTTGTATTAAGGCCATTCTGCTGAAAAAATGCTGGGTATTACAGATAGATTTATATTTAGTTAGAGAAAGATTCAAATACCAGCTCCATGAATTCCAAATTAAGATACCTTGGACAAAGTTTCATCAACTTTTTAAGCATTTCTATCATCTTTTTATTATTTACATTCAACTTAAACTAGAAAAATAACATACATCTTATTGGGTTGGTTGTAGGATTAATAAAAAATAATGAAATTATCAATTATAATGCCTGACATTAGTAAACATCTCAGGATTTGGTAGACAAATATTATTCATAACCATTTGCATATATAAAATGTGCAAATAGCCGTGTTCTTTTAAATATTTTTTCATACTGCACCATTTTTTAGTAAATTTAAATGATTTTTTACAATGAGTTGTTGTACAATCATAAATGCATATGAAGAAACAATCCTAATTCAGAGTCAGTCCTACATCGCCCATACCCTAGGTCTCTTGATTCTTCTTTGTTTCCTCCCTATAACAGCTATAAATACTCGTACATACACACACACACATGCACACACACACGATCATGAATTTTCCAGAATTAAATGATTCATAGTATTATTTGACTTCTTGCGGGGGGGGGGGGCAGTAAGCAGTACACTATATTGTTGATTCTCTCCCTAGATCCCTCCCTGTCCTCTCTGCCTCTCCCCCTGCTACCTATCCCTTCCCCTCTCCCTGAAGACATATCTATGGTACCCCTAGATTATATGTTCCAATGCTTTGGTGGGTCTAGAAAAAGAGCTTGACTACAATTCACCCAAGCCAAGGTTTTGCTGTTG
>PVKS010014223.1:0-48877 GCA_004027875.1 Aplodontia rufa | reverse complement strand
TATGCTCATCTACAAGGATTGAGAAGAAATTTAAGTGTATTTTCAAGACATTATTTTTGGCACATAAACCATACATATTAATTGATTTATATTTCTATGAATGATTATTTAAGATATTAATTCATACTTCAATCACTATAAATATGTTCTCCACATTTTATTAGCATATTATAGTTGTATTTATTGATACAACTTGATATTATTTATTTGAATAGGCACACAGTAGGACAGTATAATTTGGCCAATGTCACTCCCAGCATTTGCCCCTCCCGTCTTCCTTCCTGCCCCTTGGTCCCTTTCCTCTGCTGGCCTCTCTTTGGTTTTTAGGAAGTCCACTCCAACCTTTGCTTTCTTTCTCCTCTCTTGCTTCTGCATGTGAGGGAAAGCATCTGACCCTTCTGAGTTTGACTTATCCCACTTAACGTGATGCTCTCTCATTCCATCCATCTTCCTGCAAATGCCATAATTTCATTTTTCTTTATGGATGAATAAAACTGCACTGTGTGCATATACCACATTTTTTGTTTAAAGAGAGAGAAGGACAATGAGAGAAAGAGAGAGAGAGAGAGAGAGAATCAATTTTATTTAGTTTTTCATGTGACTTTGATTGCTCTGATACTTTGTTGTGTGTATAGTGCTGGGGTTCAAACCTGCATTCTCACACAAGCCAAGCAATTGCCATAACCACTGAGCCACCGCTCCAGTCCCCATGTACCAAATGTTTTAATCCATTCATGTCACAATGGGCACCTACAGTGGTTCCGTATTGGCTATAAGAATTGTGCTGCAATAAACATGAGTATGCAACCACCGTGGTGGTGTGATGACATTAATTCTTCAGGGTAAATACTGAGAAGTGATACAGCTGGGTCTCACAGTGGTTCCAGCCCTAGTATTTGAGGAGTCTCCATACTGATTTCCATAGCAGTTGTGCTAATTTACAATCCCACCAGCAGTGCAAGGTGTTTCTTTTTCTCCACATGTGCTCCAACATTTATTGTTACTGGCATTTTTGATGACTGCCATTCTCACTGGTGTGAGATGAAATCTCAGTATAATTTTGGTTTACATTTCCCCAATCACCAATGATGTTGAATGTTTCTTCATACATTTATTGGCCAATTGTGTTTCTTCTTTGGGGAAGTGTTTGTCTAGCTCATTTGTCCATTCCTCAATTTGGTCTTTTGATTTTTGTTTTTTAAAAGAGAGAAGGACAGTGAGAGAGAATCAATGTTTTTTTTTTAATTTAGTTTTTCATGTGGCTTTTGTTGCTCCAACACTTTGTTGTATATGTGGTGCTGGGGTTAGAACCCCATGCATGCCAGGCAAGCGCCATAACCATTGAGCCACTGCTCCAGTCCTGGCCTTTCAATTTTTGGTGTAAAATTGAGCTCTTTATGTATTCTAGACACTAATCCTCTGCCACAAGAGTAGACAGCAAACATTTCTCCCTTTCTATGGGTTCTTTCTTCACATTCCCAATTGTTTCTTTAGCTGTGCAGAAGCTTTTTAATTTGATTTCATAGCATTTGTTAAGTCTTGGAATTAATTCCTGAGCTTTCGGGTCGTATGAGAACGTCCTTGTCTGTGTGTAACAGCTGGAGTGTTGATGTTAACTTTTCTTCTAGGGGTTGCAAAGTTTCTCGTGTGATTCTGAGTTCTTTGATCCATTCTGAGTTGATTTTTATGCAGTGGAAAAGATAAAGCCCCAGTTTCATTTTCCACGTATGAATAACCAGTTTTCCGAGCACCGTTTGTTAACAAGGTCATCTTTTCTGCAATGCGTGTTTCTGACCCCTTTGTCAAGGGCCGGATGACTGTGTCTGTGTGGGTTTGTCTCTATGTCTTCTATTCTGTCCCATTGGTCTGTGTGTCTGTTTTTATTCTAGTACCATGCACTTTTTGTTTTATGACTCTATGGTATAATTTGAAGCCAGAAATTGCAATGCTTTGGCTATTCTGAATCCTTTATTTTTCCAAATGGATTTCAAGAATTTTTTTTCTAGTTGTGTGAAGAAATGTCGTTGGTATTTTGATGGGGAATGCATTGGATCTGTGTATTGCTTTTGGCACTATTGCCATTTTATCAATATTAATTATTCCTATCCATGAACATGGGAAGTCTATATATTTTCTCAGGTCTTCTTCAGTTTTTTCTTCAGTGTTTTATAATTTTCATCATAGAGGTTTCGACCTCCTTATTTAGATATATTTCTAGGCATTTTTTAAAATTTTGTGAATGGAATCATCTTCCTGATTTCTTTCACCACAAATTTGTTGTGGGTATTGTAGGAAAAGTATTGATTTTTATATGCTGATTTCATACCTGCTACTTTGAAAAATTTGTTTTAGCTCTAACAGTCTTTTGGTGGAGTTCTTTGGATCTTATGTGTGTAGGATCATATCATCTGCAAACAGTGATAATTTGACTTCTTACTTTCCTATTTTTATCCCTTTTATTTCCTTCTCTTGCCTAAATGCTATGACTAGAATTTCTCACATTATATTAAGAATGAGTGGTGACAGTATATAGCCTTGTCTTGTCCCAGATTTTAAAGGAAATGCTTGTAGCTTTTTCCCATTTACTCTGAGTTTGGCTTGGTTTTCATATATAGTCTTTACGATGCTGAGGCAGGTTCCTTCTATCCCAAGTCTCTTCAGTGCTTTTATCATGAATGGGTGTTGAATTTTGTCAGAGGCCTTCCATTCCCTGCGTTTATTTGGATTGTATGATTTCTTTCTTAATTCTATTAATGTGATGAATTGCAAATATGGACTTGGGAGATTCAACCATCTTTGCATCTTTGGGATCTATCCAACCTCATTGTGGTGTACAATATTTTTAATGTGTAGTTGAAAACTATTTGCCAATATTTTCTTAAATATTTTTACATCTAAGTTCATCAGGGATATCGGTTTGTATTGATGTGTCCATATCTGGTTTTGGTATAAGTGTGATACTGGTTTCATAGAATGAATAAGGAAATGTTCTATTCCTTTCTGTTTCAGGGAACAATTTGAGGAGTATGGGAATTAGTTCTTGTTTAAAGGTTTGCTAGGATTCAGCTGAGAATCCATATGGTCCCAGGTTTTTCTCTGTTGGAAAGCTTTATATTACTGCTCGTATCCATTACAAGTTATTTGTTTATTTAGGTTTTCTATGTCATATTAATTCAATTTTGGCAGACTGTATTTGTCTCGAAATGTATCTGTTTCTTCTCAATCTTCCAATTTATTGAAGTATAAATTTTAAAAATAGTTCCTAATGATTCTCTGGATTTCTGAGATATCTATGGTGATTTCTCCTTTTTTATCTTTAATTTTTATTAATTTTCTCCTCTCTTTTCTTTTTCTTTTTTTTTTAAAGAGAGAAGGACAGAGAGAGGGAGAGAGAGTGAGCGAGAGAGAGAGAGAAAGAGAATCAATTTTTATTGAATTGTTCACATGGCCTTCGTTGCTCTGACACTTTGTTGTTTATGTGGGTGCTGAGGTTTGAACCCATGTACTTGCAAATGCCAGGCAAGTGCCATAACTGCCGAGCCACCACTCCAGCCCCTCCTCCTCTCTTTTCATTAGTTTGGCTAAGGACTTACCAATCTTATTTATCCTTTCAAAGAATCAACTCTTTGTTTTATCAAACTTTCACATTTTTAAAAAATTCTCAAGTTGTTTGATTTTGCCTCTGATCTTAATCATTTATTTCCTTCTACTGGTTTTTGAATTGATTTGCTCTTCTTTTTCAAGGGCCTTGAGATGCATCATGAACTTGTTTATTTGGAATCTTACTGATTTCCTTACATAGGCATTCTTATCTATAATCTTTCCTCTTAGAAGTACTAGCATACTGTCCTAGAGGTCAGGTATGTTGTATCACGATTCTCATTGGATTCTAAGAATTTTCAAATTTCAACTATTGATTTCTACTATCACCCATTAATCATTCAGTAAAAGTATTGTTCAATCTCTATGTGTTCATATAACTTCTATTGTGTCTATTGGAGCTGGTTTCTAATTCCACTCCACTATAATCCTATAATATGAATGAATTTTATCAATTCTTTTTTATATTCAATAATGATTGCTTTGGGGCTTAATATATGGTCGACTTTGGAGAATGCCCCATGAGCCACTGAGAAGAAAGTGTATTCCATTGTTGCTGGATGCAATATTCTACAGATATGTTTGGTTCACTTAATTTATGATATTTTTCAAATCCAAAGACACTTTACTGAGTTTCTGTCTGCATGATCTATTTGTGAGAGAAGTGTACTGAAATCACCCAATATTACTATATTGGGGTCTATCTGGGCCTTCAATTTGAGTAGTGTCCCCCCTTTTTTTTTTAAACATTTTAGGGAGAGGAAATTTTTTTTTTTTAAAGAGAGAGGGACAGTGAGAGAGACAGAGAAAGAGAGAAACAACTTTATAGTTTTTCACAGGGCCTTAGTTGCTCCAACACTCAGTTGTGTGTGTGGTGCTGGGGTTTGAACCCGGGTCCTCATACTTGCCAGGCAAGCGCCGAAACCGCTGAGCCACCGCTCTAGCCCCGAGTAGTGTCCCTTTTATATAATTAGTTACACCAAGTTTGGGTGCAACTAATCACATAAAATTAATAAATATTACATAAATATTTATCATTGTTACATCTTCCACTTGGATTGTTCCCTTTACCAATATGAAGTTACCTTCTTTGTCTCTTCTGATTAATTTTCATGTGAAATTTACTTTGTGAGATATGAGAGTAGGTATTCCTGCTTGTTTACAAACTCCATTCATATAGTAAATTAATTTCCATGCTTTCATTTTCAGCCTGTGTCTCTCTTTGTCTGAAAGGTGGATCTTTTATAAGCAACATAGAATTTAGTCTTGTTTTTTAATCCATTCTGCCAGCCTACATCTTTTTTTTTAAGAAGGAGAGAGGAAGAGAGAGACAGAGTGTATCAATTTTATTTAAACTTTTCATCTGGCCTTCATTTTTCCAACACTAAGTTGTGTATGTGTTGCTGGGGCTCAAATCCAGGTCTTTGCACATGATGGGCAAGTGCTCCAAATCCTTGAGCCACTGGTCTGGTCCCCCAGCCTATGTCTTCTAATTGGAGAGTGGAGAACATTTACATTCAAGGTTATTAAGGAGAGATGGTTATTAATTGTTGCTATTTTCATTTCTTCATAATGTTTAATTTGGTCCTGTTTCTCATTTGCTTAAGTACTCTTCAAATGAGGTGTATTGTATTATGAATTTTGAGATTTCTTTTTAATTTCTTGTGTGTGCAGTTTTCTTTAAGTCTGTAGTGCTTGTTCTGTAGTCATGGATTCTTTTAGTTTCTGCTCATCTTGGATGGTTTTCATTTTATCTTCTGTTTTGAATGATAGTCTTTCTGGGTATAGGAGTCTTGGTTGACAGTTATTTTCCTTTAGGACTTAGAACACATTGTTCCAAGCCCTCCTGCCCTGTAGAGTTTGCCCTGAGAAATCAAAAGAGATTCCGATTGCCTTGCCTCTAAATGTGACCTGATATTGTTATCTTGAGGCTCTTAAAACTCAATTCTTGTTTTGTATGTTAGACATTTTAACTATAATGTGTCGTGGAGAGGTTCTTTTTTGATGTTACCTATTTGGGTTTGTGAAGGTCTCCTATATCTGCATGTCCATGTCATTCTGAAGAGTGGGAAATTTTTATATTATTTCCCAGAACAGTTTGTCCACTATATTAATCTGCATCTCACAGCCATCCTGAATTCCAGTGAATCTTCTATTTGTCTCTTTATGTTGTCCCCGAGTTCTTGTATATTCTGATCATGGTTACTTTTTTTTTCTTTGATACTGAATGTTCTAGGTTGGCCCCTTTTTCTTCCAGCTCTGAGATTCTGTCTTTAGCATGGTCTACTCTTTAAGAGAGACTTTCCACTGAACATTTTATTTGATTTACTGTGTCTTTCATTTCCAAGATCTCTAGTTCTTTTTCAATATTTCCATCATATATTGTACTGAATTCCTTAAATTATTCATTTGTTTTTCTGTGTTCTCTTGGAATTTATTGATCAATTTTATAATGATTATTGTCAATTCCTTATCTGATATTTCATCCACTTCAATTTTTGAGGGTGTTCATTTGCTGGTGAATAATGACCTTTAGGAGATACTGTGTTTGCTTAATTTTTTAAATTTCTTGTATTTATATGTTGGGCTTTGTGCATTGTTTAGAAGGTATTTCTCTTCAGTTCTTATGTGTGGCCTTCTTTTTAGGGCACAGTCTTCAGTTGCTAAAGTGTACTAGAAAGATCTGGAATAGACCCCTTCATAGGTGTGGTGCCCATAGCCTTTATTTTATTTATCTTTATTTTTGCTATAGCATAAGAAAGATATACATATTTAACATAAACCATATGGTGTTCTTTTGAAAGTTTTCTATATCATTTATTTGAATCTTATGAAATTTCGATTTTGTTAAGACCAAGACTTGGACATTGTCAATTTTGTCAGAAACATTCTAATTCCTTCCAAATTCCACTCAGCTATTTTCATGCCAATTTAAAAAAATAAAATTCAGTTTTTGTACAGAGATATTCATGTTTTAATTACTGATATCAGTGAAAAACACTTTAAAATTCTAGATAGAGAAAAACTAATGTTATGCCCCTGAAACTTCTATAGAAATGTCCAATTGTTAAACTTAGAAGCTGCAGAACATTGCCTTTAGATTGTTTTATGTGGAGATGATAGTCATAAATATCCTAATAGGCAATCATTTTTCATAAAACATTTGAGTCTTCTATTGACTTCTCATTCAGTATTATTTTTATTTAAAAATGTAGACATATTGGTTTACTCTCTGCACCCTAATTTTCTCTTCCATTCAGCAATCACATTTCAGGTAAGAAACTGTAATTCCCTCAGGCTGTGCATGCTGGGTGCCTGGAAGTTTCTGATGAGAGTGTTAGGCTCTGGCCTCTGCTGCTGGATAGACAGGAAGTGCCCATGACCTAAGACCTGAAGATCCCTGCTTCCTTCTTTCCACCTGCTCAATTGTAAGGAGACTTCTCTGTCACTTTGACCTGGAATAGGAGAAGCAGAAACAAGAGGGCAAAGTCCTATGGGGACACAGGTGCCTCTGTGGTCCAGCGAGGACCTCAGGAGCAGCTTTTCACTGTCTTTGTCCTGGCAGTTTCTCTCACCAGTCACCCAGCACTATGTTCCCAGGGGCCTTCCTGGGGTCTTCACTGGGAACAAGACCTGTGTGAATGTCATTCCTTCTTGGAAAGTCCTTCAAAGAACTGTTTGTTTACTAGTGAGTGTGTGTGTGCCTGTGTGTGGAAACTTTCCTAATTTTTAAGGAAACAGATGATTGGTCCACATATGCCTCTGGGCTGTGGACCCTGCTCACACACGCTCATATTTTGTATCCCAAATGTGTGGATTTTACCATCTGCAGATTAAGATTCTAGATTACTTTATATTTATATTTATTGTTGACAGCAATATCAACAATATGGATGGTGTTTTAAAGCAGGTATTTAAGGAGCATCTGAATGTCTAATTCTAACAATCATCTCCATGACATTTAGGACTAAGGCAGATAACAACTACACTGATAAGGGAATGAAGAATTGAAGTCAGTGCCACAGCTCTGGGTCCCTCTGCTGTGGCACTTCATCAGGACGTCTCCTTTCATCTTCCAGACGTTCCTCCTCACCTCTTCCCCTCGGAGAAGCCCCGCCGAGCGTGTAGCTAGAGGAGTCTCACCCCCTAGCACCATGTACACATAGCCACATCCTTTTGTTTGATTGCCTGGTTGGATGAATGGCTGAAAGGCTTCCTCTCACCGGAGAGGGTGTGAAGCACAGGTGGAGGTCAGAGCACTTTTTGGAAATTCAGAGAATCCTGCTTTGGAAATTACTGTTTTTAAGATAAATACCTGCAGTAGCTCCATTTTTTACAGCTAATTGTTTTAGGAAGCAAACACATTTCTTTAGTTTGGCTTTGGAGATCACAAATCTACTATGTTAATTGATCTCTGCAATATATAACAACACAAAATGATCCTAAGGTTTTAAGGTCATCGTGGTAGTTAAAGCACTCTCTGGGATTTGAGGCCATGGTAAAATTCACATTGCTCAGGAGGGAAAACAGCCTTCTGAAAGGTCTTTAGAATCTGCATTTTACAAAAGTTCCAAAGGGCACGGTGGGTCAGTTGGACTCCTCAGACCTCACCAGGGTTTTGAAATGTTCCAAATGGAGAAAGCAGTAGACCTAAGAAGGAGAGCGTGGCAGTGCTAGGAGGGCCTGGATCCCATCAGGAGTCTGGGGAGGAAGAGCCAGGAGCTTCCAGGAGCTTCCTGTGTAATGCTGCTGAGAAGCTGACCACCCTCAGTAGCCTGCCAACTATTTCTAAATTCACTTTAAACTCTGTTGTGTCCCCACCCATTCTTATTCTCGATAACTAATGGAGTAATTGTTTGGTTAAAATTTTAGGGTGGGAGTCCCATGCTGTGCACCACTCTTGGTAGCAGGTTTCTTTATAGAGCATAGTGATGGTGATGGCAGGAAATATATGTGCACAGACTCACGGTCCTGCTTTACCTCAAAGACTGCCCATTGCCAAAGTAGCCTCATTATCCAGGCTTCCAATCCCGTGGAACTAACCTGGTGTCCATTGAGCAGAGATGGCCATGGTGTGCTACGTGCTCCTTTCAGTGTGAACATGTGGGACATTGGCCAGGCTGACTGCATCATTATACTCAGCACATCCAGCCGTGCCTTATGGATCTAACCAAATGTGCTTAACTCAAACTCTGTAATAAGAAGCACTCACCCCGTGGATTGTGATGTGAGGTCTCTATTTAAAATAAAGAGCCCCCATCGTGCTGGGGCTGGGAAGAGGAGCAGGAATCATGCCAATGTCCATAGCTCATGGGGTGCTACGGGGCTTTGTTTATGGGGCCACCATGGTCAGATTCCAGTGCCCTCAAACAACAGCACACATCCCTGTCTGAAGAAACCATAATCACTCATGACAAATTAAAGCCAGCATCTTACAAGTCAAATGCAAAGTGCTTTGTCACTGAAACATTCACGAGTCAGAGAAAATGTGTCTTTAATGCATAGAAACTAGATATCTGTGCTTTCCACTGCTCTGACTTGCAAGATACTATGTAGGGATTTTTAGTGCAAAGGTGTGCCAACCACATAGCAGTGACTATCATTCTTCATGTCAAATGGATTCATTTTCAATTGGATTTATTGAAAGAGAAGACACTGATTATATGTAGTAGCTGTTTTCTTTAGGAGGGAGTGATATCTCCTTAACAGTAAAAAAAAAAAAAAAAGAAGGAAGGTAAGATATATGGCCAACTTAAGCACTTTATGTCAATCTGGCTGAATCATTGTTTTGAAAACATTTAATTTTACTAAACTTGATCTAGAAGTTCATTCACTTACAGTTACCAAAGCTATTGATATATAAAATTCATATTAACATAATACTTTATGTTCCTACATTTTCAAAATAGAACACATTTTTAAAACATTCCTCCAAATATCTGTCATTGTTAACAGCATGGAATCCTCATTAATTTAATTCTGAAAACTTTGCCTGGGGTCCTGGATTGTAGTTATCTGTAGAATGAGTCTAATTTCCTTAGGTGATTTTTCGTGATCAAGGAAAGTAATAGGTCAGAGAAACACCAGCGAGCCACAGGAGTTCTCCCTGGTGGGGAGAGTCTGGTTTCCAGACTTGTCCATGAGGTCCCCATAGCGAGAATACATCCACATCCCTGTCCCAGCGAGGGTCAGCTCAGAGTGTCACTGTGTACAGCACACCTGCACCCTCAGCTTGAAGCAGGGCCCTTGCTGAGGGACCTGAGCCAGCCTGTTGGTGGAGACTGGTGCTCTGAAGTGACCTGGAGTAACTGGCAGTGGTAGCAGGCCACAGGAAACCCAGTGAATTCTGGTCTGTGGCATTTTCTCCAGAAGAGCCAGAAGCCCTCTCTGCAAATTCAGCACAGTAGCCCTGGGTTGCCTGATGCTGGCAGCCTGGGATCACCTTGCATTTCTGGGGACCCACCTACTTGTCCCCTGCTGCTTCTCCATAGTAGGGCCAGCCATGTGGAGTGAGAGTCAGGTGGAGACCATCCCACCGCCCTCTGCCCTCTCTCTCCAGTGCTCCCCCTGCCTTCTTTGTTCCAGAATGCTTGGCTTGAGCTCCAGGTTTCCTTCCACCTTGTGTATTTCCCTAATTTAGCTCTTCTTTTTGTGTCTAATGTTGCAGAATGGAAATGCTCAGCTCTGTATGTATTATTCATTGAGACCTTTCATGTGGGACATGTGCATTCTTTACCTAAACCCTGTGCTTTTGTTCTGTTTTCTTCTTATTTTCATATTGCTTCCATGGGAACAAATTTAAAAATTAGGGATATATCAGAAGTATTCTACATTTACTAAACAAAGTTTTCTGCTTTGATCTACATAAACTTTTTCTTCAAATTTTGGTGCTCTGTAGCTGTATATAATCATGGTATTTTGATTTTACATATTTGTATATCATACCTTACTGCAGTATAATTTGGGCAGTATGATTCCCCACTCTTTTCCTTTTCCCTCCCCTCTGCTCTACCCCGTCCCCCTGGTTCTTTTCCTCTACTCTACTGCTCTGATTTCCATTTTCATGAGAAGCCCACACACCTTTGTTCTCCTTTTTCCTCTCTAATTCCACTTATCGGAGACAATATATGACCTTGACCTGAGTTTGGCCTATCACCTACATAATGTTGTCACCTTCCGTCCATTTTCCTGCAAATGACATAATTCCATTCTTCTTAATGAATGAATTAAATTCTATTGAATATACATAGCACATTTTCTTTGTCTGTTCATTCATTGATGGGTACCTCGGTGGTTCCATAGTTTGTGTATTGTGAATTGTGCTGCTGTAGATGATTATTCAGGTGTCACTACAGTATGGTGACTAATTCTTCAAGATAAATACTGAGGAGTGGTATACCTGGGTCATGGGGTAGCTCCATGCCTAGTCTTTTGAGGAAACTCCTTACTGATTTCCATAATGGTTGTTCTAATTTAAAATCCTACCAACAGTGTAAAGGTGTTCCTTTCTTCTCCACATCCTCACCAGCATTCTCATCACTGTATTATTGATGACAGTCATTGTGACTGGTGTGACATGAAATCTAGTGTGGCTTTGATTTGCATTTCCTTTATGCTAATGATGCTAAACATTGCTTTCATATATTACTGGCCATTTCTGTTTCTTCCTTTGAGAAGTTTCTGTTTAGTTCATTTGCCCATTTATTGAGTTATTTATTTTGGTGCTAAGATTTTTGAGTTATTTTTATACTCTGAATTATAATCCTCTGTCAGAAATCAGTTAGCAAAGATTTTCTCCCATTCTGTAGATTCTCTCTTAATATCTGTTTTAGTCAGCTTTTTCATTGCTATAATACAAGGACCCAACAAGAACAATTACAGGAGGAAAATTTTATTTAGGGACCCATGATTTCAGCAATCTTAGTTCATGGAAGGTCAGCTCCATTCTTCTAGACTCGAGGAGAAGCTGAACATCATGGCAGGCGTGGCTCCAGGGAGCAGGGAGCTCAAGGCGTCACATCTGGAAGCAGAGCAGAGAGAGAAGCTCCATGCCAGATGTAGACTATGTGCCCCAGAGGCAGCCCCCAATGACCCACCTCCTCCAGCCACACCCCAACAGCCCACGTTGCCAGTTAACCCCTATAAGGGGATTAACTGACTGGTTAACCCTTAACGGCTTTTCTAACCAAATCATTTCACCTCAGCCTTCCTGCATTGCCATATCTGAACTTTGGGGGACACCTCACATTCAAACCGTAACACTATTATTACATATTTTAAAGGGGGCAGGGAGAGAGAGAGAAAGAGAGAGAGAATCAGTTTTGTTTAGTTTTTTTTCATGTGGATTTCATTATTCCTACACTTAGTTGTGTATGTGGTGCTGGGGTTCAAACCTGAGTCCTTGCACATGCCAGGCAAGTGCATAACCGCTGAGCCACTGCTCCAGCCCCCATGACAATATTCGTAATTATTTCCTTTGCTCTGCAGAAGCTCTTTGATTTGATTCCATCCCATTTATTTGCTCTTGGTATTGTTTTCTGGGTTTTAGGGGTCCTATTGAAAAGCCATTGTCTGTGCATACATGTTTGAATGTGGACTCCATGATTTCTTCAAAAAGTTGCATAGTTCTGATCTAATTCCTAGGTCTGTGTTCCATTCTGAGTTGAATTTTGTACAGGGCAAGAAATGAGAATCTAGTCTCCTTTTTGCACGAGGCGGATCCGTTGTTAAGAAGGCCCCTTATCCTGCATATGTTTCAGTCTGTTGTCAGGGATCAGATGCCTCTTGGTCTACGGTGCTCTTGTTATGCCAGTCCCGTGCAGTTTTCCTTACTGCGGCTCTGTAGTACAATTTGAAGTCAGGTATTTTGATACTTCCAGCAATGATTCTTGGCTTGTCATTGCTTAACTTATTCTGGGTCTTTCATTCTTCCAACTAATTTTAGGACAATGTATTTTTTCTAGTGATGTGAAGAATGTCGTTGGCATTTTGGTGAGGATTGCATAGACTCTGTGTATTGCTTTGGTCGGATGTCCATTTAACAATGTTGATTCTGCCTACCCATGAACAGGGGAGGTCTTTGCATCTTGTGAGGTCTTCAATTTCTTCTTCACTCTTCTGGTTTTCACTGTACAGGTCTTTACCTCCTTGGTTATATTTATTCCTGGGTATTTTGCTTGCTTCTGTATTTATTTACTTATTTTATTCATTCATTTATTTATTTGAGGCTATTGAGAATAGAATGATTTTCCTGATTTCTTTCTAAGCATATTTATTATTGATATATAGGAAATTCATTAATTTGTGTACGTTGATTTTATAACTTGCTACTTTGATGAATTTGCTAACTCATTCTAGCAGTATTTTGGTGGCGCTTTTTTAGGCCTCCTAAGTATAAGATCATATCATGAGAAAACACTGTTGATATGACTTTTCCATTTCCTATTTTTATCCCTTTTATTTCCTTCTCTTGCCTAATTGCTCTGGCTAGAATTTCTAATACTATATTGAATAGGAAGTGGTAAGAATATATATCTTTGTCTTATTCTGGATTTTAAAGAAATGATTTCAGTTTTATCCCATTCACTATTGGTGAATATAACCTTGGTGCTGAGGTAGATTCCTTCCATCCCTAATTTTGTCAGTATTTTGCATTTGGAATTGTCCCTCTGCTTTCTTTTTCATTGAATAATTTGATTCTTCTTTATAGTTCTGGTAGAATTTGGCTAGGATTCCATCTGTTCCTGGGCTTTTCTTTGTTCAAAGAGATGTTGTATGAATGCTTTTACATTTTGATAGATATTGGTCTGTTTAGATTTTCTATTTCCTATTGATTCAATTTGTCTACAAATGTATTTATTTCTTCTACATTTTCCAATTTATTGTGTTTATTAAAAATATTTCCTTACATTCTGCTGTATTTCTATGATGTTTGTGGTGATTTCTCCTTTTTTATCTCTAATTTTATTAATCTGGGTCTTCTCTCCTTTCCTGTACAGTAGTGTGACTGGGGACTTATCAATCTTGTTTAATTTTTCAAAAAACCAACTCTTCATTTAATTCATCATTTGTATCATCATTTATTCTCAATTTCGTTGGTTTTAACTCTGATCTCAATTATTTCCTTCCTTCTACTGGTTTTGGAATTGGTTTGCTCTTCTTTTATGTTAGGCTTGAGATATATCGTTAAGTTGTTTATCGGGGCTTGTTCTGATTTTCTTATGTAGGCACTCATACCTATAAACTTTCATCTTAGATCTGCCCTTATAGTGTCTCTGAGGTTCTGGTGTGTTGTATCATTGTTCTCATTTGATTCTAGAAATGTCAAAATTTTTCCATTGAATTCTTCTGTCTCCCATCCACCATAAAAAGCTGCGTTGTTCAATCACCATGTGTTCATACAGTTTCTTTTGTGTTTTTTGCTGTTGACTTATAATTTCATTCCATTATGATCCAACATGATGAAAGGAATTGTATCATGTTTGTTATTTGCTAAAAGTTGCTTTGTGGCCTTAAATATGGTCTATTTTGGAGAACATTTTATGAACCACAGAGAAGAAAGTGTAGTTGGCTGTTGGATAAAATATTTGATATCTCTTAAGTCCATTTTATTTATAATATTTTTCAGGTGTTAGCCATCACTGAGTTTCTGTCTGGATGGCTTATCTAATGGTGAGAGAGGTGTGTTGAAATCACCCAGTATTATGGTTGTGGGGCTGAGTCCTTAACTTGAGCAGGGTCCGCTTTCTGCATTCAGGTGCACCGATGTCCGGGGAAGAAACACTTACTGTTGCTATATGGTTTCAGTGTGTTGTTCCCTTTCTGGGTACGCGTTGTACTGAGTGTGGAGGATTTGTGTCTGGAACAAGGCGCACTGTGTCTTGGCTGGGTTTGACTCTGTGGCAGAGTCCCTACCCTGTGAACTTGTAGTGTTCCTCACAGAAAAGGGGGAAACGAGCAATCACAGCAACCAAAGTACAGCATTAGAATAAATCCCCAGTGCCTACTGTGATGTCGACAGCTCTGATCACCACACGACAGGAATGCTGGGGTCAGCAAAGGCAAACTCAGGCTGCTGGGCCACCCTGCGGTCCTCGTGGAACCTATGGAGATGTGTTGCCGTGACACAGTTGTAGAACAGGTGTGACTGGATGTGAGGGAAGCACTCTGGACAAGGGAACGCAGCAGGCCACTGGAGTGCAGCAGGCAGAGGGGCTGGGCAGGTGCAGCTAGCCTGTCCCTGAGGCCAGGAAGCAGGACCCACAGGATGCAAATTGCTTTCAAGGAGTCCACGAGTAAGGAAAGTCCTGAGGGCAGTAATTTTCATTTCTCTTTACAAAATAAACACTATTGCCTATATTTAAGGCATGTAGCAGATGTTTGGGATCCAAAGGGTAGCATGGTTACCATGGTGAGGCAAATCAACATGCCTGTCCTCTCGCACGGTTACCTACTTTTTTATTCTGTGACAAGAGCAGCTAAAATCTCCCATCCAGGACAACTTCGTTCCCTCCAGCTCTTCTGCTGTGTGGGCTATTGTGCATTTCACCCCTCTGCCTCCTGCTTCCTCGGACCCACACCCACCTGCACCAGGGAGCCCTGTTTGGTTCCCTTCCCGTGCACTGGGCTTGCTTATGGCTTGCTCTGAGCTCTACTGTGAGATCGTGGGACGTGTTCCTCTCTGGGTCTGACTGACTCTGCTTGGCAGCCCATTCTCCAAGTCTGTCCTCCTGCTGAATGGCAAGGCTGGGTCCTTGTCCTTCCAGAGCTGACTTGTGTCCCATTGGCAGCTGCATGCCGGGCAGTGGTCCTCTGAGGCCCCACGGCTCTTGTGGGCCTGTGGGCCCTTGCACAGATGCACTTTAGAGGCTGAGCCTTCTTTACCTCAGCCTGAGGAGACAGCCTCCTCAAAGGGCCTAGGTTTGTGACCCTCACCATTCCTCCACCATAATGGTCATAGCTTGTTCAAGTAAATCATCTCTTAGGTGTTCTTATAGTTTGCTCCCTCTCAGATCATCTCTGAAAATATTAAAATCTCCATCTGCACCAGTTTCTGAAAAGGCCAAGTCTTCCTTCATCAGAGGAGAAGGATTGGGAGGACGGGGAGGAGGAGGTAGAGGAAGGTGAGGAGGAGGGCGAGGAGGAGTTTGAGGAGAAGTTTCAAGAGGAGGATGATGAGGAGGTTAATGATGAGGGAGAGAAGGAGTTTGAAGAGAAGTTTGAAGAGGAGGGAGAGGAAGGGGTGAGGAGGAGGGAGAGGAGGAGTTTGAGGAGAAGTTTCAAGAGGAGGCTGAGGAGGAGGATGAGGAGAAGATTGAGGAGGAGGGTGAAGAAGAGGTAGGAGAAGGGTAAGGGGGAGGTAGAGAAGGAGGGTGAGGAAGATGTTGATAAGGAGGTTGAGGAGGGTGAGGAGGAGGTGAGGAGAAGGCTGAGGAGGGTGAGGAGGAGGTGAGAAGGCTGAGGAGGGTGAGGAGGAGGTGAGGAGAAGGCTGAGGAGGGTGAGGAGGAGGTAAGGAGAAGGCTGAGGAGGGTGAGGAGGAGGTGAGGAGAAGGCTGAGGAGGGTGAGGAGGAGGTGAGGAGGACGTTGAGGAGGAGCTTGAATCAGGGCTCCACCCATTCTCAGTCTTCTCACAGCAGACTCCTCCTTCACAGTTTCCCACGGTCAGCTAAGCCCCCAGTATGTGAGTCTTTGTCTTGAATCTTGGGAGAGAGGGCGACTCCTTTTGCGCAACTTCTCTTGCTATAGGAGTCGTAGTTTGTCACCTCCTTTTGTGCCTGATGCCTAAGTCGACTCTCTGCTGTAGGGGACTCATTGCAAGCAGCTTCCAGCGTCCACATCGTTTCTGCACATGCGTTTTCATCCTCGGTGTCTTCCTGCCGTGTGTTCCTTGGCATGTGACTTTCCTGAGTGTGCATGCACGCTTGCACACACACACACTTATCAATAGGTGCGGTGTTGTGAAAAGACAGCAGAGTGAGGGATGGAATCACACAGTTAAACCAGAGTAAGATGATTGCAAAGTAACCAATGCTGCTTTCATGCAGAAAGAGGTAATCACGGAGAATTTGGGATTTGCTGCTGTAGATGATATTAGTTCAAAGAAAGCTTTTAAAGCCATTATGTAAGCCCAATCCAAATTGTTGGCAGAAAGAGTTTGTAAAAGAGGGTTCAAATAACTAAACTATTGAGTTAATTCTGGAAGCACACATTTTTGTTAAATGAAATGCATTAAATTTGAAGTGTGCAGTGAGATTCTAGTTGAGATATGGATTTATAAGGCTGAAGGGTTTTCAGCAGTGGCAGTCTTACCTGAAGTGCCAAAGGTATCCTGGCTAGCTACAGAAGGCCATTACTTACGTCACCAGGAAAAACATATAAAGATAGCTTAAATACACCTAACAGAAAGAAGCTTAAAAATTCCTTTTAAATCACTGAGTTTTCCATCACATGTTAGTCATTGATTTTACAATTGTCATAGTGCCCAAAAGGCCTGTTTGCACGTGGTTCCAGTGAATCGCCAGCAGATTGGGTGGGGTTCCGTAGCGTTTTGGATATGACGGATTCCGTTGTGACAAACTCCAGTTGAATTCAAGTGTCAGGTGCTTGCTAGGACTGCTCGTGCACAGCGTGCCTCCTTGGGCTGCTCGGCAGCTCGGGGGCAGTTGTGTGGGCTGCTGGCGGTGAAGAGCACTGGCTGAGGAAGTTTCGTATTAAGCAGTGCTCCTTGTTTCTAAGGTGTGACCTTCATTTAAACTCATTGTATTTCTCAGGAAAGCACACAGTCACCTGCCCACAGGTCTGTGCATGCACTTCAGCACATCATCAGTCCCTTGAAGTCTGCCCGCAGTCCTGTCCTGCGGGCCAGCCTAGTGCTGTGACCACGAGGCACACCGTGGTCACCACCCTGTCCCTCAGAAGCCCTCTAGGCTTTTCCCTGGGAAGGTTATCTCCCGCGGCACGTGCGAAACATTTTTCATAACAGTAGCTTTTCAGTGTGCCTGAGCCTCCCGTGCTTGCAAAGCCAGCAATGCCTGACTGTGTGGTGTGGTCGCAGAGGGAGGAAGGGATGAGGGTCTCTGATCTTCTGAAAATTGGCTTTCCCCGTGCTTCCCAGTTACACAGTCACCATCCCAGCTTTCTCAGAGGGTGCCGAGATGATGTATTTTTAAGACTTTGGCATGCTGTAGTGAGCCCCTGTGCAGACTTGCATCAATACCTGCTGAGCCCACACTCACACAGGAGAGTCGCCCTTCACTCTAGACTACTGCAAGGGCTCCATCACATCTGTCACCAGCGGTTGAATGCATGCTGCATATGGAGGCTTCCCATGTGGCCCCCAGCAGCCCTGGCCTCCATTTGCACAGGATGGTGTATGTCCTGCAGCTGGCCCTCTCCTCCGCAGGCAGCTGAGGTCTGGACGCCGAGGAGGTGGTGCTGACATTGGGTGTGCTTCTCTTCCAGCGGTGCCCTGCCCCAGCATTGAAAGTCAGCTGTCAGAACACGTCCTCTGGAGGCTGGTTTCGGGATCACTGGATGAGTATGGAGCCCAAGTGCTGCTGAGCTGCAGCCCTGGCTACTACCTAGAGGGCCAGAGGCTGCTCCGGTGCCAAGCTAATGGAACATGGAGCGTAGGAGACGAGCGACCCAGGTGTAAAGGTGAGTGAAGCGGCCACTCCCAGTAACGCTGGTATTCTGCACTGCTGGGGGTCCACCCGCAAAGCCTTGTGAGGGCTTTGGTGTCAGTCCCCTCACAGCCCCGGGGACTGACACAACCAAATGGCACGTTGGTCCACTTTGATGATGGTGACAATGACCTTGCATGCTAATGGGGCATGCCTGAACAAAGCACTGCTGGGTCAAAGGCTAAGTCATATCTTCCTTGTGAGTATTCATGAGCTGCAAAATGTCAGAATACTGAAATATTCCACATCATCTCAAGGACAAACAAGAGCCTGTTTCTAGACGGTAGCTTCTCTGCTTGCTGTCACGCAGAAATTCTCATGAAGATCTGGGGAACACTTGTTCTCAGTGACTGTTCTCCCTGCCTTGAGATGGGAGATGGTTATTCTCTCAGGTACAAGATTAGCAGCTACAGCCTTGAACGAGTTTCATAATAAATATGAATAATTAGGAAAGTAAGACGATGCTGGCATTGTTTAGAACACTATTCGATTCACATATCTTTAATACACAACCTTCAGTTGATTGTTCACAGGAAATTATCAAGCATAGAAACAAGTGGTTACATCAGAGTAAGAATCATGAAATTCACAGCTTGGTGACAATAGATCAGATTCACCAAGAAAACGACCAAGAATGGGTGCTTAGCCTCTTGGATAAGGGCTTGCACTGGACGCCTAGGAGGACAAGAGTTAACGACCCATGCTGCACACTCCTCAGCAGGAACAGAGGTGGTGAGAAGTGCTCAAGTTCATGGCCCTTCCCAGGGCAGCCCAGCAGCTGGCTTGCCCCCGTGGTTGTCCTGGCTCCCTGTACCTCTGAACCTGGTCTGGACAGCGCATGTGGTCACTGAGTCCGTAGTGAATCCCCGTGGTCAGCAGGACCATGAGTCAGTGCCTCCTTGCCCACCCCATACCTGAGAGCTGATTCTGAGGAGGACGCGGGTGTCAGGCCTTCCAGGAGGACAGAGAGGAGGGCTGGAAGCAGTGACCTTCTGGCCATCGCAGACACTTGAGCCCACATGGTTGGTCAGCTTCAGACCACAGGTCAGAGCTTGGAAACTGATGCTGACTTCTTGCAGTGCAATGATCACACAGCATTCCCATGGACATGTGGCCCAGCATAGTCTCTAGTGCTGCCCAGCCAGCACTGTCCCTATTGGCACAGGCTAGAGTACTGCTGGGTCCTGTTGCTCCCACCTCCAGTGCTCAGGTGGCCACGCTGGAAGGATGGCACTTAAGAGCCATCTGGTCAGGGCAATTAAAGCTGCCAGGCTGTGCTGACGGTGAGCCCTCTGTAGCAGGTGCTCTCTGTCCTGACTGCACGCCCTCTGTAGCAGGCGCTCTCCCTGGGAACAAGGGGAGTCCCAGGCCAGGCTGTGCTGACTGTGTGTCCCCTTAGAAGGCGCTCTAGCTGGAAAGAAGGCCAGGCTGTGCTGTGTGCCCTCTGTAGTAGGCGTTCTCCCTGGGAACAAGGGGAGTCCCAGCACTGCCCTCCCGCTGGCCACCTCTGCCCACTCCTGAAATGCAGGGTGAGCTGCTGTCCTGTCTCTCAGGTAACCTGCTGGTCAGCTGGCTGCACAGACCCTGGCCCAGGAGCGGGAGCCACATGCCCAGGACCCTGTCTGTGTCCCATTGTCACAGGCACCTGTTTTGTTCATCTTGGGCTGTTCTATTGGTTTTGTCATTTGTTTCTTTCCATGTCACCATGGGTGTGTGGCGTTTTCTAGGATCAGTGGAATCAACATTCAGAATCACTGTGTGCAGTTTTTCATGAATGTCTGCAGTTCTATTTGTCATCCGGCCTTTGTTTCTCTGACACTTAGTGTTGAAGTGGTGCTGGGATTTGAACCCCGGTCTTCATGCATGCCAGGCCAGCACTCTGAACCACAGCTCCAGCCCCTACCCGACATTTTCAAAATCCCATTTTCTCATAACAGTGGGATTGTTGCGTGCACCTAACCCAAGTGTGGAGTCAGTGATTCCCTGGGTGCTCTGGTGAACAACAGCCCTATGGCCGTGCGTTTGGGGAGACACAGTGCTGGGTGTGGGCCGTGGGTAGGGAGCGCTGACACGGCCTGTTGCTTCTGTCTGTCTTCTTTGCTTGTTTTTTTCTTTTTCTTTTTTGTTATGCTGGGGGTCAAACCTCCGGCCCTTACAGTTGCTAACAGGTGCTCTACCACCAAGCCATACGTTCAGCCATATCTCCTTTCTTTTCTATGAAAGGACTGATACATGATTTTATTTCTATTTCTAGTTGATTTTTTTTTGGAAAAAACTGACTCTAACAGAAGAACTTGTGGAAGGCTTTTCCCTTCCTTTGAAAACAGTTGATGTGCAGTACTTAACGCTGTGTCCAACTGTGGTGCTGTCTAAAGTTTCAGAGTCTTCGTCGTCCTCCCATTCCCCTCTTGCTAAGTGCTTTGGAAATGTCCCAGAGCAGTGGCCTCAAGAACCACATTGCCAGGCATGGACACCATGCATTGCCAGGCGTGGGTAAGCGCCATGGACAGTGTGCATTGCCAGGCGTAGGTGAGTGCCGTGGACAGCGTGCCCAGCCTCTTGACAGCAACAGCAGGATCTGAAGTGTGGAGGACCAGTTAAAGCTCACTATTGCTACGTAACCCATAAACTCTGTGGCTTGGCGTAATACAGATGTGCTGAGCCGTAGATTCTGGGTCGGTTGTTCATTGCATTCGGTGCAGTTCTCTGCTTGGGGTTTCCAAGGGCTACGTCCATGTCCTGCCGGGTCAAGGTCCGCTCCCCATCACTGCCCTTGTGGCTGAGGCCCTGGGGTGCTGCGGTGCTGGAGGCTGCTCTGGGTGTCTGGAGCATACCCCCGCCAGGCCCCTCGGGAGGCAGTCTTGTCCCTTCTAAGGGCTCCCCTCACAAAGTCAGTCCTACGAAAAATCTCATGTTTGCTTAACTCAACCTGAGCTAATTCTTAGCCTGATACCAGTTTCTGCCTAGAAATGCTTAACCCTAACCTATTAATTTATTAAATATAGCAATAAGTCAATCGCATGCTAACATAAATGACACATTTTTTTAAACAATAAGGATTTGTTTCCCCAAAAGAAACAAAAATTAGAAGATCATCTTTATTTTCAAAGTTTGCAAATCTCCTAGCTCTCTGGCTGGATAGAGGATCCTGGGTTCTCATCTACTCCTCCCTGCTCTGCTGTATCTTTTCAGTGGAGCCAGAGGGGAACCTGGGCAGGTGGCCATTCAGCAGCTGGACGGTGAGATGCGGGTGGAGCCTGAAGGGCTGCTGGGGTCCCTGAGTTCGAGTTCCTCCACACTGCAAAGTGCAGGCTCAGGGTGTCGCGTCTCAGGCACACCTGGTCCCACAGGCAGGCGTGGAAGGAACACCAGGTACAAGCACAGCCATTTACATTTCCTCTAACTTGGTCTTTAGCATTTGTCCTCGTGGGTACTTTCCATATTCAGTGCTACTTCAATATATGTTATTGCTTTATTCAGATAATATTCAATGTCTGTCAATATCCTCAGTATGATAACCCTCTACTCTCTCAAAAGTCAGTTTGAAATACCAGAGAAAGCACAGCCAGTGTAGCATTGAGAAGTACTAAAAACCCTAAAATTTTCCCAAAAAATAAAGTGAAAAATACTTTTGGAACTTTGCTCTTTGGACTCTTCCAGGAAGGAGCAGGACAGGAGTTCACTGGGGCTCCAACATGCCTCGTTTCTTTTCCTGTTTGACTTCCCCTTCCCAGTGTCCTCGCTTTGCCCGGTGCCCTCAGGAGCACACCACTAACCCCAGTGCTCTCAGACTCCTCCACTACACAGGTGGTGAAAGCCCACACCTCCAAATGCACTTCTCGAAAGGTAGCAAAACGACGCCTTTTCATGAGCCCCGCGTGCCAGCCTGAGGTGGCTTCCCCACCCTCTGGTCCACAGCATCCACATCGCTGAGGAGCCGTGGGCTTCAAAAGCTGCCCGGCCTGGGGGATCATCTGCAACTGCTCTGCCCACAGCATCCCCAGGAACTTCATCAATTCCAGTCACCTGTCTGTCCAGGGGCTGGAAAGGTTAGAAATCCCTGTTCCACTGGTCCAGTTAGCAGAGTGACCCTGGGCCAGCCTGCGGAGCATGGCCTTAGCAACCGGAGTCAGCTGAGAAGTTCTCCAGGAGTGGAAAGGTTTGCGACACTCTCACCCCAGGGGCAAGTGAGACTCTGAGGTGTTGTGGGAGAGCCCTGGGCCTCCATGGACAGCAGGACAAGGTTGAGAGTCACCCGAGGTCCTTAGCTCTGCAGTCTGACAGGATTAAAGTCAGTATCCAGGGACCCACAGATCTCCCCAGCCAAGATCTTCATGAAAAAGGGAGGCTACTATCCTTTCCTGTAATCCGTGAATCAGAAAAATTCTTTATACAAAATTTTATACTTACACATAGATGCAAAATTGGAATTGTCTTAAATTGTAGACGTGCAAAGAACACCACTGAGTTCTGAAGGTGCCTCTTTCCTACCAGCCAATTTATGAGTTTCTTAAATAAGACCTTGGTCAGTTGCAAAGTAGAGTGGGCAGCCTGGTCTTTGCTGGCCTCCTGATTGTAAGTGGAGGTGCCTCTGGACAGGTTACCGAGTAGGAGGGAGCATGTGCCTATTGACGCCCTAGGGTGGGCATTGCCTCCACTCAGGGAAGCCTCAAGTTGAACATTCTAGATGCTGTATCCTCAAATCAATTCCCGGTTTACCTGAAATGATTGCCGTGACAGCCCCAGGCAGCGTTCTCTTCAGTGAGGCTAGTGCTAGCACCAGCCCTCTAGACTGCACAATGCGCTCCAAGACTCTGGTCTACACAGCATGCCTCCATGTGCTTGGAAAGAGCCACCTTGAGACCTCCAAGCCCTCCCTGGAGGTGGAGAGCCCTGCCCCTTTCCTGCTGAGCACCCCAGCTCTCAGCAGCTCAGGGTCATCAGCACATTTGCTGGGCTCTATCCAGCCGAGCACACCGAGAGTACTTACACTTGGGCGCATCCATAGGACACAACCATATTGCAGACAGGAGTGGACCTGTGAGAAATGATGTTACAAGGCAGAAGATTTCAACAGGGAGGCAAGTGCAGAATTGGAGGAAAGAGGAGAAGGAAGCCTCCACCTGGGGAGGGAGGCTTAGAACCCAAGGTCAGAGAGAGAGCAGGCACCCAGGCCTGAGCTGTGGGAGGGGCCCTCTAGAGCCACCCTGAGAATCTTCCTTGTGCAAAGGCTTGCCTGGGGCACTGGAAGGGAGCCCTTCAGATTGCAACATGACCACATTTTTTTAATTAAGAAATTTAGTTATTGACCCTTGGTTCTCTGGGTTATGCTGATTTCACTCAGCATGATTTCTTCCATAGCCATCCATTTACCTTCAAAGGCTGCAATATCATTGTTTCTAATTGCTGAGTAGAACTCCATGGTATAAATGTACCACAGTTTTTGGATCCATTCATCCAGTGAGGGACATCTGGGTTGTTTCTATAATTTAGCTATTGTAAATTGAGCTGCTATGAACATCGATTTCACTGTGTCACAGTAATATGCTGATTCTAAACCCCTGGAAAAATACCCAGGAGAGGAATAGTAGGATCATATGGTGGGTTCATCCCTGCATCCAGTAAAACAATATTATTTGTATATATTCTTAAAATTAGATTTACCCCCTAGGGCCCACCCTAACCCCTTCCCCTGCCCCTCGCCCCTCTTTCCCCATACATCTCTATGAATGCCCTAGGCTATGTGTTACTACACCTTTACTGGGTCTAATACATGAGAGTTGACCACCTTTCACACATTTTTTTTAAAGAGGGAAGGATATTGAGAGAGAGAGACAGAGACAGAGAATCAATTTTTATTTAGTTTCTCACATGGCTTTCGTTGCTGTAACACTTAGTTGCGTATGTGGGTGCTGGGCTTTGAACCCATGTACTCGTGCATATCGGGTAAGTGCCGGAACCACTGAGACACAGCTCCAGCCCCAACTTTCACACATTTCTAATGGGAAGTAAGAAAGCAAACTTGAAACTCCAGGGAAATGTAGCATGGAGATCACAGCTGCCCTTGCTGTTGGACACAGGCTGTTTCCGGGGGGGGGTCTCTTTTCCAGGGAGACGAGCTTTTCCAAATCCCACTGCAACCTTAACAGAACGGCTCTACCACCAAAGGAAATTCTGAAATCCATTGACCAGCTGCTGAGAAGTTCAGAGTCCATTTTTCAATTCTTTAAAATTGCACAGCCTTACCAGAGGATAAGCAGCAGCCTCATCCAGGATGGTGCCTCTGAAGCCGCAGAACAGCAGTGATGCAGAGCCCAGGGGTCTCAGGGGCCTCCTCCAAAGATGGAGGAGGCCTTCCTGGGGCAAGGCTGGAGGACCTCATGCTTAATTTAACATTGACAAGCGTGCAACTTCAGAATGTGATCCAATCAGCCAAGTGGCTACAAAGAATTCTTAAGGGCTAGAGTGGTGGCTCAGCGGTTATGGTGCTTGCCTGGCATGCACAAGGACATGAGTTCAAATCCCAGCACCACATACACAACAAAGTCTCAGAGCAATGAAAGCCACATGAATAATTAAATAAAATTGATTCTCTCTTTAAAAGTAATAAAAAGAAGAGTCCTTAAATATCACAGCTCAAGGGGATGTCCTCAGGGTGTTAGGAAGCTTAGAGAGAAGTTCCCAACACACTGCTAGAATCTAAATCCTCCATGAGCCGCAGATGTGGCACCGTGTGTCTGCAGTGGGGTTACCCATCGCGCTGGAGGACCACAGGGGCTTCGCCAACGCCCCTCTCTGGGCTGATCTCCCAGGTTTCAGAGCAACCCCTGTGGACCACGCCTGAGCTGGTGGTTCCCAAGGGTTGGGCTCAGGGCCACCCACGTGAAGCTCTTCTTCACTTGGATTCTCCAGGAGGATGCTCACTCTTTTGATTCAGTGCACTGAATGGGTCCTGATTTGTGATGTCAATAACTAGCCCTCGCTGAGTCCAGTCCTGTGCAAGATGGGGCTGGGCGCTCTCACATCTCTCTTCTCTTTGGTCCACTGAGAGCCCTACAAGGCAGGTCTGTGTCACTCCCCAGCAGGACAGAGGCTGGTGGAGGTGGACCAGAAACCCTGCCTGTGCAAAGCTAACCAGCCTTGGAGGTGGGTGCTGTGCCATCTCTTGTCAGTTCACCATGAGCGAGGACTCCGGCTTCCTGGCCCTTGTGGCTTTACGCTGGGCATATCGCAACTCAATTCAGAGCCCTGGTCTCGTCTCACTGAGTGGTTTTTCCAAAATTTTCATGCTGACCAGTTTAAATGTGCCAGAGCCTCTGAGGGTCAAATACTCCTTCATTACTTGGGTTTCCTTGCTCCCCTGGGGTCTGTGTTTATAGATGTGAATGAGTGCAGAGAGGAGGGAGGAGCCCCAGGCATTGTGTGGCTATGGAGTCACCTTCCAGGCTACAGTGCTGTGGGTATGGTGGACGTGCACCGTCACTGGGGAGTAGGGCAGAGCTTGGGGTCTCCAGCGGACCCCCTACACCCACAGAAGGTCCAGATGAGTACCTGCCCATCCTCAGAAGGCCTCACAGGCCCTGTGCAGCGGGAGCTCAGGAGCTCAGCAGGTGGCACACTGGGCACTGCTGCTGCCATCCCAGACCTCAGCGCTGGGCAGCTTCCCCCACAGAGTGCTCCTGTGTTCTCTGAAGTTCAGCCATGTGTGGGGGCAATTCCGGGAATGTGTGGATTCCCTGTAAATGGCTGAGGAGGGAGAGTCCCGCTTCAGAGGCCTGCCTCCGAGCCCTGCTCTGTGCCCTCGGTGGGGGTGAGCGTCCAAGACTGTTTCTTGGTCATTAGGCAGAGTGATGTGCTGGTGTGAAGCTGTGCTCACCTCCCTTTCTTCTTCTAGTGATCTCCTGTGGAAGCCTGTCCTTTCCCCCCAATGGGAACAAGATTGGAACGCTGACAGCCTTCGGAGCCACGGCCATCTTCACCTGCAACACAGGCTACACGCTGGTGGGCTCCCACGTCAGAGAGTGCTTGGCCAACGGCCTTTGGAGTGGCTCCGAGACCCGATGTCTGGGTAGGTTCCTGAGTTCTCAAGCTGCTTGACTCTGGTGACCCCGAATGCACGGAGCTGGTGACCTTCTGCTTCCTTCTCTGCAGATCTGACAGGCGCTGGATCCTGCTGGGATCCCTGCTGTTGGCACTGTAGGGCTTCAGGGAGCACTGTAGACACTGCTCTCAGCAGGAGCTAGGGAGTGTGCTCACATGCCACCTTAGGTGACACGAAGGTGACCTTACAAAAGGCTGAGAGAATGACTGAACTGAAAGGCCACCAGGCATGATTTCGGTTATGCAAACATGAATTTTAAAAATAATTACATGTTTTACCTTTTAAAAATTATCTTGAGGGGCTAGAGTGGTGGCTCAGCAGTTACAGCACTTACCTGGCCTGCAGAGGACCCTGGTTCAAACCCCAGCACCACATACACAACCAAGTGTTGGAGAAACAAAGGCCCCATGAAAAAATAAATAAAATTGATTCTCTCTCTGTCTCTTAAAAAATTATTTTGAGACATTGAAGAGACAATGAAATTTATATAAACTCAAGGAATTATTTAAATGGAATATGTATGTAGCAATTTTGTTTTTTCAAAAGCTTAAAATATCCTGCATGATCATTAAAAATCGGGTTGTAGATGTTAGCATTGAAATAGAGCCAAACACGCGTTGAGGGGCAGTGAAAGAGTGACTTCTCACAGCCGCTGCCCTGGGCCTCAGGGTCACTCTGACACACCTGAATGCCACTAAGCCTTTTGAACCCTCTCTTGACCTTTAGTATAAATCCATGGCCATGGCAGATTCAAACTCCTGCACCTCCATGAGCTGGGGTCACTTCAGGAACGGGCCAGGACCGGGGCACTTGGAGCAGTGAGGTCTGTTCTTTTGACTTGGGAGAATTTGAAGACAAAGAATGGAGGTAGAGCAGGAACCCTGAGAAGGCCCACCTCCAGAAGTTTCTAGGCTCATCCATGACAGTGTTCCGTGTACTGTGAAGGGCTACAGTTCTTTTATTTTTTTTTAATTTAGTAGATTGATATAGAGATACAATTGAGGGACAAGCATTATCAAATATTCAAGAACCACTGTATGTATAATTAGTTATCCAGGGCTAATGCCATATCATGGATGCCCAGCTTGGGGTCACCCTGTTGTTGTTTCCCCCAGAAGAACTCCTGAGTTAAATGGGTATCTCATGGAGAACAGAGGTCTCCTGAGGGCTACAGTTCTTAGGTGAACGCCGCCCAGGTACTCTGTGCAGCGCTGTGTGTGTTACTTAAGGACTTGAACCTGCTGCTCCTTATTAACATGATTGTGTGTCCAAAGTCTTGTGGTGAAGGTGGCCTGCTCTTCAGGATGCCATGGGATTTCCTTGGGCACTTTACGCAGTCACAGACCCTGGGAGGGGCTCTGTGCTTTCCTGAATGTTCTCACTTGCCTGATGGCAACTGAGCAGCTCTCTCCTTCCTGCAGCTGTGGGTGTGTGATGTTGTCATGAGACAGGTGCTTAGAAGAAGTCTCTAGAAATGTGATTCTGAACCCCAGACCTCAACTTACTTTTTACTAGAGCTTAAAAATGATACTAGTTGAAAGATTGAAAATAAAACTAAAGGACATTTACAAGAACTCAAACTTATATGATAACTAAATACATAAAATATATAAACTAATGTAAAAATTTAGAAAAGAGATAGCTTCAAGTGTACATGATGAAGAGAAAGTTATTAGATCACAGCATACAAGCAACAGCCAGGGTGTTTTAGATTAGATAAGCTCCCTGTGCCTTGAACTTGCTCTGGTGGCCACATTGCCCAGATGTCTTCAGAGCACCTGTGCTATCTGTTGTGCCTCAGAATTTGACACCCATCCCCTGTGAGCCCCAGGATCCCACACCCATCCCCTGTGAGCCCCAGGATCCCACAACCATCCCCTGTGAGCCCTGGGATCCCATATCCATCCCCTGTGTGCCTCAAATTCCACACTCACCCCCTCTGTGCACTTTGCAATTCCACATGGAGCATTGTGGTTTGAGTTCTGTGAAAGCTGTGTGGGCTACTGAGGACAGGTTTACAACTGGTAAACAATCGGGTTGCGATGCCTATAAAACTTCTGATCATTTGTTTGAGAGTAAAGTTAGGTAATAATCAATAGTTTTTTTAATTATTTAAAATGCTATAAGGTGAATGAAGGAATAAGCCAGAGGTATCATAAAGATGTGTGCTAAGGTCTTCAGGTCATTCAAGGGTCGAAGGGTAGAAAAAATAAAATTAATTAAGCACATCTTCCAAGGCCAGGGCCAGGGTTAAGGTGGACACCGGGGAAACACATTTTCCACATCAGTTTATGATTGCTGTGGCTGCATGTGGCTCAAGCTGAGATGCACCTTCCTGGTGCATTTGTTTCGTGTGGCAGGCCTGCCCAACAGCGCAGTGTGGGCTTTTTCAGAAGGCAGCTGCCCCGTGGCGCTCTGTACCACAGGGTCTTTGCACCCTGAGCGTGCCCAGAGAGGACACTTCCCAAAGGGAGATGTGCTTTGACCCCAAGATGATGCTGCCTTTACGACGCAGGATGGAGCACCCTCAGGAGCCCTGGTGATGCCCAGTGATGTCAGCAGGGTGACAAGCCCAGGTACTTTGATTGGTGCAGCGTGTTGTCAAGCATGTAGGTGGACAGTGCTGTCCCAGGCTGCATCCCACGGATGGATATTAAACGTAGGGGACCTGAATGATCATTTTCTTGGTCTTATGTGCAAGTACTGACTCCCTGTCCTGTTGGCAGTCCTGGGTGTGCCCTCCAAGCCGGGCCTGTGGCAGAGGATGGGGTATATGTAAACAGCATAGAGTTGTTTGGGCAAAGGATGCACCATGTGCTCCACCATGATCAATCAGCACTCTCTGCACCATGGTGGGCGACTCCCAGCATCCTCTAGTTCTCACTTAACATCTGTACTGTGTGTTGCCGTGGATCTTCACAGAATTAGAATTAAGTTCCAAGAAGCTGGCCCCATATCTGCTCTCCTAGGTGCTTGCTAATCCACCAGGAAGCCTCAAGGTCCCCAGGTTCCCCTAATTATATTCTCGTGTTTATCTGTCCCATGACAATTTGAGTTCAACCCAACAGTGAGCACAAGAACGGGAAGGGAGGTGCATGCAATCCATCCACAGTAGCGTTCTGGAGACATTTGTCATTGCATTCCTCAAACCACCAGGGCCTGCCATCTCTCCCACGTTACCTCTGTGATCTCTAGTTTGCAAGAAGTCTCTGAGAGAGCCTTCCCATGTGGAGAATGCTAACATTCTTTTAGATCATGTCGCTATTATTTAAAGTGAGTTTGTACTTCTTGCCCTGAAATGACCATGAATACAGGAATTTTATTGTAAATAGAATATCATGATGACTCACAATGCTAAAATGGCTAGATGACGTGATTCAAAACAAAACAACAGTTATAAACATTTTTTCATTGTTCTTGGAGAATAAAGCCAGAATGTGTTCCTCAAATGCTTTACATTTTTTGAAAGATCCTTGGAAAAATGTGTCAAAAAACAACTGATAATCATAATAATTATACGACCTCAAAAAGATGGCTTTAGAGTAGAAAGATTAATCCTCCCCCTTCTATCTTATATGATCTTAAGAGTAAACTGAGTGCTGTGTGTCAGCAGGGAAGGGGAAACATTTGAAAACCTAGCTCCAATCCTCACGTGTTCCCTGTGTATCACTCTTGGCCAGAAGATAAATAGCTAAATCCTCAGCGATGTGAGTTCTGTCTACATTCTGAATTTTAATGATATCCTTTTAGTTCCACTAGAAATGTAAAGGTGATTGAGATAAGGAACTTCCTTCTGTAGCATCTGTAAGTAAGGGAAATACCAAGTACCTTGAATACAAAGTTAAGACCAAGGGATATGTTAACAGCACTTCTGCAGATGGAAGAGGTGAACAGCTGCTGGAGGAGACTGAAGGAGGAGGAGGTGATAGGCTGATGGAAGAGATGTGGAGGAGATGAGAAGACCAAAAGAGGAGATCGGTGGAGGAGGTGAAAGACTGACGGAGGAGAAGGATGAAGGTGGAGGAGATGAAGACTGATGGAGGAGGGATGCATATGAAGATGTAAGAGGTGAGAGACTGATAGAGGAGAAGGATGAAGGTGGAGGAGGTGAAGACTGATGATGGAGGAGGTGAAGACTGGTGGAAGAGGGATGCACATGAAGATGTAGGAGGTGAGAGACTGACAGAGGAGAAGGATGAAGGTGGAGAAGGTGAAGACTGAAGGATGAGAAGAATCAAGGTGGAGGAAGTGAAGACCAATGATGGTGGAGGAGGTGGAGACTGGTGGAGGAGGCATGGAGGAGCTCGCAAGGATTAAGGGTGGAATTTCAACATGTGGAAGAAAAATAACAGTGAGTTGAGAAATGAGATCTCAAAGGCATCATGAACACTGCAGGGACACAGGGTTTTCAGTGTGGCAGGGACAGAGCTCACCAGTTGTGCACCCTTCTGTGGCCAGGTGGTAAGGCCAACAGTACGAACGTGGACAAGAACCCACCTGACATTATGGAGGGGTCGCGTGCTGGCTCAGTCCTGCTGTTTAGAGCATGACTATTTTGCTTTAGATACAAGGGACCCCAAAGTTCTGCGTGAGACCATGCAAATGTTCAGAGGTGAAATGATTGGGTTGTGACAGTTGTGACCTGATCAGTGGATTAATTCCCTGGTAGGCATTCCCTGGGTAGTGATGGCATGCAGGTAGGGTGTGCCTGGAGGAAGTGGGGCACATGTTTTGTTCCTGGCAAGCAGAGCCCCCTCTGCTTCCTGGTGGTTGTGTCCCCTCTGCCATGATGTTCTGCCTCTCCTTGGCCCCTGAGCTATGGAGATATCCAACAGCGGACTGAACCTTGAGCCAACATAAACTTTTCCCCATCTCATTTCTCCTTGTGAGGACACCATGATGCTGTGCTTAGAAGTTAGTCTGTGGCTGGCAAGACATAGGTAAGAGAACCGTGATGCCATCTGCTGAATTCAGAACAAAAGAACAGAAAAGAATATCAGAAAAGCAGGGTATTAAAATGGGTATTATAAACACAGGTTCATCCATTTCAGAGAACATCTAACCTGGGTAGACAGTTGTCTTTCGTATAAATGGGTAGCGCTTCCTTCTGGGTTTGTGCAGGGCTGCATGAGCAGGTGGCCAGGACTGAGACACTTTGCAGGCAGTCAAGATCGGGAAGGGATCAGCCTGATGGGCATAATTTGCACAGGGTCAGAGGTCTAAAACACAATGCGCTTGGGATCTACATAAAAGAAAAACAGATTAAAAATTTCTGAAAATCCTGAAGACTGTCTAAATCATGGATGGTCCTGGCTTAAATGTTTATACATATCAAATAATTGGTCCCAGGGAGTGTTAGGGACTTTAAGATGTGCGTCTTGGCAGAAGAATCAGCCCGTGCTAGGAGGCGCCGTCAACAGCGGCAGGTAGGATAGCACGTGCCCTCAGAGGGGCTTCATGCTCTTGCTTGGACATCACAGCCTTTGTGACACAGGAACACAGCTGGGCATTGCCCCTACGGGTCGCACTAGCAGGGCAAACTCTTAGACATCGATACTCCGCGGTGTTCCTTTAAGATGCTGGTCTGGAGATTTAAATGTGCCCATGGGTGTCCAATGCCAGTAACGGTTTCCTTGCCTCTGACGTTTTATGACTACTTATCAATACCGAGGAAGAGTCTCTAAATTGGCTGTGGCTTTTACCGTCCAAATAAAACTGGTTTGGCCAGAGACATGGGTTCCAAAACCAGCCAGCCTCGAGCACCCTGTGCCTAATTCTGCCAAGGTGCAGGGCATTTGTGATGTATAGAATTTTGTTGTCAGCAAAAAAAGCACCAATAATCACGAAGCAAATACTAAGACTGAATATTTGGTTTATAGATTTTCTAAGAATAGGCTACGTCCTAATCCGCACACCAATAAGTAGAGTGTGCAGACAGGAACTGGCACACTGAGAAGGTGACCTTAGAGCAGGAGGGCTAAGGGGGAGGTGTGTGGACTCAGGCGTGCAGGTGGCCTTGTGAGAGGAGGGTGGCCCTTCGCGTGGTTCTGGCCACACATGGGAGGGCGTGTGCACCCACATACTGTGGGGGCACAGTGGGTTTCTGTGAAGCCAGAGGAGCTTGACAATCTCCAGATCAGAGCTCTAAACCCCACTGTCACCCACCTTCCCTAGTTCTCCAAGGGAGCCGATGCCACAACCCCAGCACTCACAAGGGCTCTTGTCCCTCTGCACAGCTGCACACTCTTGCACACGCTGAGCTGTCTCTGGGGTCTCATGTGCCAGTGAGATGTCAGCCCACTGAATCGGAAGCTGCTGGGGAGCGAGGACAGGAACTCCTTCCAGGTGCACTTTCTCTAGTGGTTGGCTGCAGCTGCGGATGCAGGACGAGGCGGGGAGGAGGCTGGCCACAATTGTAGGAGGCTCTGGCCTGCCTTGCCAGCCTATCAGGGCCCGTCTGGCGTTGGTGTGCGGTTAAAGCAAATCCAGCAAAAGCTACCTGTCCACGGTTACCTGCAGGGCTCCCTGTGTCGGTCACAGTCACCACTACACACCAGTGTGTCAGGAAGCACCGCAATGTCAAGACCAAGAGGTGCAACATGGTAGGAAAAGAACCTTCATTAAGACAGGGCTTCACGGAACCACATCTGGAGAGGATGCTTGGAACTCCCACGCTGCACACTGGAGGGCAGAATCCAAATCCGCCCAGGAACTGGTTTTCAGCTCATTCCCCTCCTTCAGAAAAGAACAGGAAGGATGATCTGACACAGTAGAATGTAGACAGAACCTTCTAGAAACCAGGGCTTGGCAGAGATCCCAGCAGTTCACTCACTACTCCAAGTGCTGGCCGAGCTGTAAAAGTGCCATGGAGCCGTGACCTCCCTGTGTCCTCCCACAGTGGACTTCAGACCACTGAGTCACAGAAGGACTGATCACGAGTAGCCGTTGCTGTGCCCCCAGGGAAGCCTTAGCCATGGGGAGGGGGGCAAATGCCCTGGCTCCTCCCTGCTGTGTCACTGGACATCCCTGCTGTGAAGGACAACCCAGCCTTCCATCCCTCTTGCTGATCTCAGAGCTGGGGAGGAATGATTATTCAGCAGATTGTGTGACCTCCTGAACCCATGCTAGGGCTTTCAAAAGAAATTCTTTTTCTATTTGGGACATTTTAACCAAAATACAGTGACAGTGATATTCAAAGGCAGGGCAGCGGGAGGCTCTGTGCAAACCAGGTGGGCAGGACATGCTTGGTGGGTCATCCAGACCCGTGGCCCACCCGCTCCTCTGCTGTGCACGGCCAGGTGGTGGCACTTGTCCAGGATCCTGCTGGTCACGCAGCAAGTCTCAGCAGGCCCACTGGAATGATCATTTGGGGGCTTTGTTTTTTCGTCTGTAGTGTGTAAAATACTTATCTGAGCAGAACCAAAATCTAAGTACCAGCCTGGCACTGAATTCTCCATGTTCCTTCTGAGTCTCCCGGTAGCAGTTTTGGGAAGTTGGTGAGTTACCTGCTCCATAGCTGCACCTCCTCAGTATGGGGAGACAGAGAATGATAAGGTAAAGTTCTAGAACAGGAGGGATTTGTTGAACTGAAAGAAGATCTGGCAAGGGCTTCAGGATCTCTCTAAATGCACCCCTGTCTGCGTGTTGATGGGGGTTTAGACGCACGGCATCATTCCTGATTCCTTCATCATGTGCCTCCCAGTTCTCCCGGGTCACACTGGTGACAGGCTGGTGGGATTCCTGCATGAGCAGACGGGCCATGCACTTAACACTCAGGTACTCTGCTGTGCTTTGGTGAAGGATCTCTGCCCAGAAGTTCCAGGTTTGTGATTTTGCAGCTGTGATGGTTTCTGCTACAGCGTGACCTGAAGAAACACTTCGTAGACCTTCTTGATGCTAAGGCCAAATGTCAGTGAGAAATAAACCTGGAAACTGGATAGAAAAACAAAAAGTGCTTGGGGTCTGCTGTCCTGGTGTCCCGTGGGCTCTGCCAGGCCACGCAGGGCGTTCAGTACTCTGTGCTGTTTCCCCCTGTGCAGGGCAACCCTCCTCCCTTGCGCTTGGTAGGGTTGTTTGTTCTTTTCTACTGCTGCTCATCCTCGGTGAACTGGAGCAACTACGTCCCTGTCACAGTGGAAGAGCCACAGCCTGAGCTTGTATGCGAGGCACAAGCTGAGCCGATGACACTTAGCAGACTACAGCGCCGCTTGCTCAGATGACGCCTCCTCCTCTCAATAACCGAAAGCTCTGATTTCCACCACTGGAGCCCTCCCATTGCCCTACTGGCTAAAAACTGCTCATGCGTGGTCCTGGAAAGCTGCTTCCTTCTGTCCAGGCCTGGGTTCTCCATGTGTCTGCAAGTCCCTCCCACCCGTCCCATCCCAGGAGGTCCCTGCGGGGGCGGAACTTGCTTGTTCTGTCTGCCAATCTGCGCATCGTCTCTGTTATGGCATCTGATCCTCCACTTAGAACTATGCTGCCCCATGGCACATCATTAGACTACTGTCAACTAAACGAAAACTAGCATAGAAGGGGGACTTGGAGTAATGCAAGGGACGTCACTGTTAAAGGGTGAAGTCACCTTGCTTCTTTCTCTTCATGCAAATATTTAAGGAAGGATGAAAGCTTTGGGGACACTGGGTGGAGCATGAGCCCAGTTACAAAGCAGGTGGATGCCAAGGAAGGCTGTGTGCGTGCCAAGCCCGTGGCTCCAAAGCAGGGCAACTGGGAGGATTTTTAAAAACCCTCACGTTAGAAGAATGTAGCAGAATATCATGAACAGCAGGACCTGAAACCTGAGCTGGGGCTCAGAGTAGATTTAGTTCACTTTCCATCCAAAGCACATTCGCTCCTGCAGCCTTCCGACATAGCAATGTGCAGATCAGGGTTAAATCCTGTGAGTGAGATTGTGTGAACGGCCTGTATTTGTGATGGCCATCATAGCCCAGGACTCTGAAGGTTTTTAAGCAGGAAGCACCCAGGGCTGGAAAACAGAGTGACAGCCGAGCTTGTTGTCCAGGGTCATTCCCACCAAGAGGATGGGGGCGGTCTGTCCTGCTCATTCTGCTCTCCATCAGGCGCTGGAGCCTTTCTGAAGGTCAGCCATGTTTCCAGAGGTGCCTGGTGCCCATTGCTCAGTCATCCCAGTGGGCCTGGTCCAGGGTGGGGTGCTGCAGGAAATCCTCCCAAAGTGCAGACACCTCCTCCACGGTAACAGCACTCACCTGTCAGGCTTTCAAAGTTGCTTGCTGCCTCAAACTACCTACGCTTACAAAACCTCAGTTACCAATCTTAGCAGTGTATGTAGCTGGTCACGTTGGCCCAGATCAGGAAAGACCCTGAGCAGATCTGCTGGAGGATGGGATATTTGTTAGAAGCACACTCTTCAGCATCTCTGTGCCCAGCCCCAAGCCCCCTCTGCTCAGAGTGGTAACAGGCTTCCAAGTTGACCCCAAGTGCCCAGCACCACTTAGAACAGCACCAGAGGTAGGTGTCCCACACACTCTGGGGAGCTGAGTTATTTTGCTCTGTGATTCTAAAACTTGGGTATTTTCTCTGTTATGTCAGAAGTGGTGGGGATCCTTGAGTGGGGGTAAAGCTCTGGTTCTCCTTCCTGGTCCTCATGACAGGGTGGAATGATGCTTCCATCCCCACAGCCTAGGCTGGGAAGAGAACAGGACATTGAAACCATCCTAGGGCACCTCCAACTGTCCTCTCCAGGTCTCAGATGACATGTGACCTTTTCATCATGCCACCTTGCTCAGAAGAGGTTTGATTTAAGTCCCAGGGGAACATAAGGCCTCTAATCACTGTGCTAAGCAGAAATAGAGATTATAATTTTAAATTTTTCCACAATGGTGAAATTAGCCCCACGTGGCATGTGGAGTGATTTGTAAGTTCTCAACCTCGGGTCTTCTCTGACTTCAGAGCATGCACAGCCCATGCTCCAGGCAGAGGGCAGTGGCCGGGGGAAGCCCACCCTGCACACCAGACCAGCAAGGCCACACCACCAGTGCGGGCCCACTCTTTGCATAGAGAAGGTGGGACTCCATCTGTCCCATTGGTCACACAGAGCCTTTTATCTTCTGTTACTTTTTTTTTATTAGTTGAATATGGACTTACAATTGAGGGGGAATCATTATCAAAAAATCAAGAACAAATATATATTTACATAATTAGCTAAGGCTGATACCATGTCATGGATGCTGCCCTTGGGTTCCCCATGGTTCTACGTTTCCCTCAAAAGAACCCCTGTGTTAAATGGACTTCTTGTGGAGATCAGAGATCTCCTTCTGAGATGATTCCCCCATACTCCCTCCCTCCAGTCTCCTAGATATCCTTCCTATTCCCTTCCCCCTCTCTGCGCCCTCTCTACATTTCCAAGTATCCCAGGCAAGGATCCCTCTGTTTGTGTAAAAATTCATACATTTTGCGGTTATTTCTTCTGGTACTTTTAATCCTTCCGATTTTGGTGACTGAATAAAATACTCCTTCTAAGGGTGTGAAAGAAAGAAAAAGCAAGCAAAGGAGATGCTGGAGTGAGGACAAGAAGGGGAGGAAAGGGAGAGACGTGCAGTGGAAGGGCCTGAGTTGACTGATGGGCAGGGCACCAACAGAGTGTCGGACTGGTGGGGAGAACGGAACCCTGTCCTCTGAGCCTCTGACCATGTGGCATGTTCCTCCTTCGTCCTTGGATCCTGGAGAACTGGCGGGCAGCAGGTGCCAGAGGTCCTGTCTCCCTGGGCCTTCTTCTTGGGATATACTTTGGTGGCCAGGCCCTGCCATCCCTGGGTTTCATCTTCCAGTCATGCTCTTCTGTCTCCTGAGCCCAGGCCAAGTCTGGTGCATCCATGCCCTGCCCTGCGAGCCCTGTTTCTGCAGATCACAGCCCATGTTGTCTGAACACTAGATCGCCTGTCATCCAAGTCCAGGTGCTGGAGGTGGAGCCCTTACTGTCTCCCTTCAGAACGCCACAAGCAGTTTCCCAAATCTGCTTCCAGGGCTGGAAACACCTCGTCGTCTCTTTTCCACCCACGGCTGAGAAGCCCTACTGGGCTTGACCACTCTACTGTAGCTCCTCCTCTCTTTTGCTTTATATTTGGAACTAGAATAACATAAATGATCTAAAATAACAAAGTAAAATAAGTAATTGGGGAAACCCTAATTAGGAAAATAGCCACAAACCATTTCAAATTAGAAATAATATTTACTTTATGTACAGTTGTTGGGAAAATGAACACATTAAAAAGAAAAATGTTCATAAAGAGTATTTAGCCAGGCATAGTGGAACACACCTGTAATCCCAGTGGCTCTGGAGGCTGAGGCAAGAGGATCACAAGTTCAAAGTCAGCCTCAGCAACTTAGCAAGGCCCTAAGCAACTTTGTGTGACCCTTTCTTAAAATAAAATGAATAATTAAAAAGGGATGGGAATGTGGCTCATTGGTTAAGTGCCCCTGAGCTCTATCCCTGGAACAAAAAAAAAAAAGTTATATATCTGGGGAAATAGCACCGTTATTGATTCAGTGCTGTTGCTGACTTGACAAGATAGTTACACTGAAGGGTGTTTATAGCAGACGTGTTCTAAGTCTTTTCTGGTGGTTGCTTCTGTCTTTCAGCTGGCCACTGTGGCTCCCCGGACCCCATAGTGAATGGCCACATCAGTGGGGATGGCTCCAGCTACAGGGACACAGTGGTGTACCAGTGCAAGCCTGGCTTCCGGCTGGTGGGCACGTCTGTCAGGATCTGCCTGCAGGACCACAAGTGGTCGGGACAGACCCCCGTTTGTGTTCGTGAGTACAGCTGCTGTCCTGCTCCCTGATACCTGCTTCCCTCCTCTGTGAAGTGACCATTCCCACGCTCTCCTGTCCACTGTCCCTCAGAGCATGAGTGTCCCTGTGTGCTTCCCTTTCCCCCATTTGCTGTGCTCATGGCTCCTGTCCACCTAGTCTGCTCACCAGCTCACCTTCATGGGGTCCCTGGACCAGCGTCTTGCATCCGCTCCCCTGACTTTGGCACAGTACAGGAGGTGGAAGTGACCTCAGTGTCGGGGCTGCAGGTCGGCCTCACAGGGCCCCCACAACAGCCACTCGCCTTACTTTGGTTTTTCTGTATTGGCCACGGTTTCACCAAGAGCCCACAGTATTGTAAGCCATCCTTCCTTAACACAAGCGGTGTTCTCTAGATCTAGAACTTCAGAGGCAAGGATTGACTGCTCCTTTTAGATAGCAACTATGCTGCAGATTCCTTTAGACTAAATGTTCTTCTGACATTCCTGTTTCCCTGAGAATTAAGCAATCCAGATGTTGATATAACTACAGAACAGTGAGATATTGTCTGTGACAGTGGAAAAGAGATGCACAAAGTTCAGGGAGAAAAGCTTTACGTAGAAGAAAAACACGTTGACGAGACAGACAAGGAGGAAGACACCAGCCTTGTGGCCATCATGTTTTTGGTTTTTTTTTTTTTCTTTTTGAAAGGCCAGGTGTCTCCTGGCTACATGTGGCTGTGAGGTGGAGTCTGATGTAATCACTACTTTTCAAAGACCCAAAAGTAAGCATTGCCAGTGAAAGCAGTATCTGCATGCACAGTTACTTTGCTAATTTCATGACATTTAAACTGATACTGGAAAAATTTGCTCATGGACAATGTAAAGTTTCAAGCAAGCCAACCCCATAATATTTTGAAACAAGAGTTTGACAATATCCACTGGCATAGACTAGGAGGATAATGTTCAAACCTCATGGTTAATACAAATGCTTTAATATCAGTTTTTTTTTGCTGTCTTTTTAATAATCACTGCTACTATGTCTTGATTTGAATGAGAAATACTAGTTCTAATGATGAAGAAAGTGTATTTGGCAGGAGTTCCCAAAGCTGTGATAAAGCCATCTGTGAGTTCCTCCATGGTCTGTCTCCCCTTCGCTTTGTAAGCACAAACTGTCTGTTGGGTTCTGGTTAGAAGACCCTGGATGCCTTGCACTGTGAACACCTGTGCAGTAAGTGAAAGGAGTAGGCTGTGGGCACAGTCAGTGACATGGACCCCTCTTCCTGCAGCCATCACCTGTGGCCACCCTGGAAACCCTGCGCATGGGCTCACCAACGGCAGCGAATTCAACCTGAATGACCTGGTGAACTTCACCTGCAACACCGGCTACTTGCTGCAGGGTGCATCCCGGGCCCAGTGCCGGAGCAATGGCCAGTGGAGCAGCCCCTTGCCCACGTGTCGAGGTAGGAAATCTTCCAGGAGGAGCTTTTGAATAGAGAGTGTGCAGTCAGCTCTGTGCATGAGGTCTGCAGACTCTTCATCAGGGTGTTGCAGATGTTTTGGGAAAGCACACACGAACTCGGTGGCCGTCGTCCATCTCCTAGATGGATAGTCAGTCACACATATCCAAGATCCACTCCTTCCAAGCTAGGGCATCTTCCATTTCTCCTTTGCACATGCATTCACTCTTTCATTTCTACCGTGTGTATTTACCCTTTCTGGTCCTTAAGCTTCTAGACTTGTCCGTGTATTATGAAGTTCTCGTTGGTTGAAGTATCCATTATTTATTTCGATTCTTTTATTTAAAGATTATTAGACAATTGCCTAAGCTGGAGTTTCCCAGCACGTCCTAGATTTGGCTTTTGCATGAGTAGCTGCATCTGCTCATGCTATTCACCGTCTTGCTTCTGTGTCTTACATGGAGCCGTCTCCCTCTTTGAGGGTATGGCACATTGATAGGGAAAGATGCCCTTCATGGTGGTAAGGGGACAGGAGGCAGACACTCAGCACTGCCTTTTCCAGCACCTGCTCGCTCCTAGGACTCCCAGGGAGCTGCACTCAAAGGAGGCACCAGAAGCCTGGAGGCCCTGCCTGCACTCAGGGCTTCCTTGTGAATGGCCGTCCAGCTCAGAGCTCTGGCCCCAGCCTGCACTGCAGTGTCTGAACCACCTAATTCTACCTCCGCCTAGAATGCTGGTGTGAAGACCAGGGTGCCCTGGAATGCAGCCAAAGTACCAGTGAGGTCACGTTCCTTGGCCACCCTGGCGCCGGGCTGGAGTTGGGTCACGAGGGCGACTGGGGCCTGTAGAGCTATGTTCTTGCATCCCAAGTTCCTGAGAGGCACAGCCACAGCCAGGACTGGTCACTGCCCGAAAGGACGAGTCTCCTCCTTCAGTAGCCCAGTGACAGTGGTGAGCCCCGATATGCAAGGCTATGTTGAGTGACAACTTCCATTTTATCCAAAACTGGTTCCCTAGGAAAAAAAAGGAAAAAGGAGTGCAACAGTGACTACTTTCCTTCCACTTCCTGTCTGTTTGCTTTGTCTTTAGTAGTTAAAAGACATGTGAGATGAAATGACATCTTTCCCGTTGGCCCTGTGACCAGTGGAACGGAACGCAGAGCCCAGCTCCTGCCCACCCAGCATAGCCCCTGCCTCGGGGGCTGAACTACACAAGTGAGCACTGCCCAGGCTGCTTTAGCAAGTGTGGCCGGTGAGGGGCCTCCCCACACCAGCGTGGCCAGGCAGGGCTCCACACACAGTAGGCAGCAGGCTGGGCTCTGCCCAAAGCCAGGGTCCCCCCTGAAGGCTCCTCCCTGCCGGTTGTCCTGCTGTGCAGGGCTGTCACAAGCCAGCAGTGTACTAGGTGTCTAAGCACCAGCACTAAGGCCACTGCAGCAGATCCCAGGCAGCTGCTCCATGCAGACTTGATTGAATTTGTGATCTCTTATTTCTCAAATTTGATCCAAATGCTTTAAATTAATGTTAATATGGTTGGTAGTTAAATTACACTTTAATAGCTCTCATTTAAAATATATACAACCTGTGAGAATCATTTCATTAGGATAAAATGCCGTGGATTCTCGTTTTCTCATGAACGATTTCCTCCTCAGTTATAAAGGAGTAAATAGCTCTGTCGTGAAAGCTTCGCATTCTGAGAGAACTGCAGGTTCTTATGTGGTTGGCAGAGACAGCAGGGTGTCCCCTGTGCCGCTCACAGCTTTTGCCCAACAGTAACAGCCATACCTTGGTGTCCACGTGGCCACGGTGCAGCATCCTCCTCCCAAGGTCCCCCACTAGCCGCCTGCCGCCCACCCTCAGTGCTCCTTCCTGGAACACGAGTCATCTCCATTTCTAGGACCTCCTGCTCCGAGGTTCTTGCATAGGAAGTGGGGATCACAGGGCGTGACCCCTGGGGTCAGCCATCTCCCTCTGCGTGGCCACCACAGCAGGGCGGCGGTCCCTTCCTTTGCTGGGCAGCATTCTCTGGTCAGTTCCTCTGTTCAGCCGTCTGTGCTGAAGCACCTCCAGGCCCTCCCACTCTGCTCCCGCAGGTGGCAGCGCTGTGAAGAACCACACAGCTCTTTCAGTGATTGTGCGTCTCCACTTCTCCGAGAGGAAGGCTCCAGGGTGCACCTGCTGAGTCACGTGGTATTTGTAAGTTTAGTGTCAGGAGAAGCCGCCTAGCAGTCCTCAGAGAGGCCACTGGACATTCGTGCAAATGGCCCTTAGGCAACCATCCCCCCCTTGTTATTCCCAGCATTTGGGGGGCCTGATTACCTGTGCTCTTCTGACGGCCTTGGGGTGACTGACTCCCTTCGCTGTGCATGTGTGGTGTGCGCTCCCTGCTAGATCTCGGCATCCCCTTACGTGAAAGTTCTCTCCGTAGCTCTCGCTGCATTCTCCTCTGCTTACCTGGGGTTTGTTTTTCGAGGTCCAGCCTTGGGAATTCCTTGTGCGTTCCCTGTAGTTGTCATTGCTCAGGAACATGACTGAGAATTTGCTCCCAGCTTGACTTCCGTACTCCAATCAGGATCATCAGAACTTTTAAATGGATCCGTAGTTTCTTTTATGAATCGTGGCTTTCATGTCAAGCCTAGACCTAAACCCCAGAAATAAGATCCTTTAAAAAAAACTTTGCATTTTATATATTTTGAAGTCTGTAATCAGTTTTATGTTTATTTTTGTATCAGGTATTTGATTTTGGTACAGCTCCCCCCGATTTTCTGTCTATGAAAGTTCAAGGCATATTGGCTTAAATAATTAAAAAATACTATCAGGAAGTGTTCCTATATTTCTAACTCAACATAAGAAGTTCAAATTAAAAATCAAATCTTTAGAGAGTCCATGCAAACTTTCTAAATCTGAGTTTTTCCTTCGATTGACCTTGTAAGAGCCTTGCTTTGAGGTCCTGTGTAATTGTACCTACTTCATCTAAGACCAACTGTTAGTGTATAAAAGTTCTACATTTCCCTCATACCTGAATTATGATTGATATGAATTTTAGCACAAAATGCACTCGCTTTCCCACTGTAAAAGGTCAGTGTGATAACATGAACGGGTGCTGGTGGACATGGGGACACTGCCAGTTGGGACTCTTCCTCTACACCCCAGGCTGAGTTTACAAGAGGAGATCAGTGTTTTTGGCCTCATCCCCATAACCACAACTGCAGGAATCAAGTAGGGGAAGAACTGAACTGGTTCAGAGCTATTGCTCTGAGAACTCATCCTTCTGTCCCATTAATAATTTAATACTAATTCAGAAAATCCTGGCTGCTCCTTTAACCTGCAAGTTATTTTATTTTATTATTTTTATTTATTTATTTATTTTTAAAGAGAGAGGGACAGTGAGAGAGACAGAGAGGATCAATTTTCATTGAGTTTTTCAGGTAGCTTTTGTTGCTCAGACACTCAGTTGTGTACGTGGTGCTGGGGTTTGAACTTGCGTACTCACACATGCCAGGCAAGCGCTGTAACTGCTGAGCCACTGCTCCAGCCCCATCTGCCAGTCATTTTAAACCCAGTGGAATGATCCCAGATGACCAAGTAGCAGTGATCACTGTACAGAGCAGTTCAACTTCTTACCGAGTCTTTTGTGTTATTGTACAAACACTGTTTTCTTGCCTTCGAGTCCTCTGCTTTCTTCTGAAATGAAGAGAAGTAGCTGCAGGCCAGCACTAGTTGGTGCAAACCAAGACAGAGTTTCATAGCTACGCTTGCTCCACATCCTAATGCTGCAACCACACTCATCTTTTAAACATTAAAAACAAAAGCAAAGCCTCCATGTGTGTTTTAAAATAGAGCCTTAGATCTGTAGTTCAAAGAGCACTTTGAGCCTCTGTTTAACTTCATGAAAATTCAGCTTCACCCTTGCTTTCAGAGATAAAAGATGTATCCTCCTTTTAAGAGAATTGGTAGAAAGTACACATTTCACAGGCTCAGGGAGACCCCAAAGCTTGTGCCTGTATGCCACCCTTCTGGCAAATAGAAGTGCAGAGCTCTTGCTGCAGCTCTCAGAATGGAGCCCTCTGCAGCAGGTGGCTCGTGCTGGCGTTGGGGAGGCCAAGCAGGAAATGCAGCTCCGCCTGAGCAGGAAGGGTTTGAAACCCCAGGCAGGCAGCACACGCTGCGTGTGTTTCTTTATACTTTGGAAAGCTATCATGAAAGGGTTTCGTTTAATATTTAAACAAAGCCCACGGACAAGAGTGGTCTGTCAGAGCCTCCTCAGTTCTTGAGCCTCGAGCGTTCACTGCCCACCCAGGGAAGCAGCCTCAGGGAGCCATGATTGCTGTTTGGGCTCCCAGATCCTGGGTGGAGTCCTGCAGAGTATCAGACAAGTCTTTGGTCCCATGCTTATTTTTTTAAAGAGCTAAAATTAATCTATGAAAATATTATATATTGGGCATTTCAGAGTGTGAGTTTCTGAGGCATTTAGCCTGTGACAGGGTAGTGCAGCCTTCTCTCTGTCTATGTGCAAGCTACTGCGGTCACGCCCAAGGAGACCCAGGCCATAAGCATGCACGCGTGGGATGTGCTGGCACAGGAGTGGGAGTCTGCTGGCCTCCCTAAGGCACACACTCACCATCACCGTTTAGATGGTGTCTTTACGTGCAGTTGATATAAAATCGTCATTGCTCTTCTGGGACCTGTGTTTCTCCAGCTTACGTAGGGAGGACAGCATGTCTTTTAAGCATCCATGAGCGAGTAGGACATCACTCAGGTTTTCAGGGGAGCCTCTTAGACGACTTTCCCATGACGCCATACTCATGCCTCTTCTCCAAGGGTGAGACTTAGGAAAAGCCAGAGTGCGGCCCTGCTCGCTCAGCACCGCCGAAACCCAGCCAGACATGCGCCAGGATGGGGCGTGGCCTCCGTCTCCGTGGCCTCTCTCTCCCTTCATGGTAGCTCAACGTCTTCAAGCCTTGTGTTCATTTGCATCGTTGCTTCTGTGAAACGAGCATTTTAACTCATTAATTGTCAACTTATACCTTCAGAATCTTTCAGGTATAGGGAAATGCAGTTTTGGACCATTTGTTGTAGACTCTTGGAATTCTGGGTGATCTCTTACAGAACACCTCAAGTTCTCTGAGGTTGGCGCAGCTCTCGGGATCAGGCTGTCTTGGGAGCCTGTGGCTCACTCATGTTCCCCACCCTCTGTACCTTCTGTGGAGTCCATCGACTCATGGATTGCGTTAAGAAGCTTTTCTCTAAGTGGTGGAGTTTTACCCCTAGATGTGCGGCCAGCACGTTGCAGTTCTTACCCTGCCTGGGAAATTTCATGCAACCTGTGGAGCACCACACTCTAAGCCCATCAGAGCACCGACGTCCTGAGTGAATTCCGAGGTTCAGCTTCCAGGAAGAAACATTGTCACCTACAGTGCACACACGTGGTGATCCAGAGTTCCAGATATGGGAGGTGCGCAGCCACTGACAGCACAACTGCAGGAAAGCCAGCTTCATGTGGGGGCAGAGACAGCAGGTAACGTTACCTGCTTGGTGTCCATGATGGCTCCCCCAAGACTGCCATTATCATACCATGCGGAAGTGGTCTGTAACCAACAGAAATGCGAACACAGAGCTTGTATGATGTGCAGGGAAGCCAGCGACCTCCGTCTCCTGGGATGTGGCCTCCGCCCGCGGGGGCAGGTGTGCAGGCAAGAGACCAGCCCCATGTCCATCCTCCCGTCACAGCCATGGGCAAGTCGTGTGTAATCATGATCATACTGTGAACAAGGATGTGATCCTGTGTGGACTCTTCTAACAGAGAGAAGATTTTGCATTTCAGAGTACGGACACCAAAGCTCCCTCATTCTCTGTCCCTTCAGAAACAGACTTGGGTAGCATGCTGTCAGTGGGGTTGGGGCATGCGGCAAGGATCCACTGGCTCCTTGTTCACAAGCTCTGGCTGCTCTCCGTGCACTGTGGTGGTAAAAATGAGTGAGTGGGATTAGAGGCTCTATGTTATTATTCCTGTCATGGAACGGGAAGCAAGAGCCTAAGATGTAAGCCAGGGCCGAGGAGACTGGTGAGCAGGAAGGTAGTCCCCCGGAGCATGTCTCCCAGACAGAAAGCTGGCACACCTCTGACCCAGGCACCAGGACACTGTGGCCCTCCGTGAGGATCTACTGAGCCCTGAGCCAAGCAGCAGAAATCATCCTGGTTGCTCAGTAAGGGGAGCATGGGCGCCCTGAGGTCTAGACAGGCAGTGGAAATGTATAGCTGCTGGCACCGTCTCTGGTCGTGAGGGTCCAGGACCCAGGAGACATCATTCTGCCCTAATCAGACTGCTGCCCACCCTGCATGATAGAGCAGCAGGACCCACGCAGGGTGCCTAGGGTGAGGCTCAGAGCAAGGGTCTCATGTGGGGGCCCACAGGGTTCAACAGGATTGTGCCTTGGTGCTTTCCATGTGGCAGAGGACCTGGGGCCTTCCCAGAAAACATTCCAGTTGGTCATTTAGGCCCATACTCAGTGGTGAATCCCATGCTGGACAAGGTCGATGTGGGAACTCACATCTTTAAGCAGGGAATGATCCAGGACCAGCGGAGTGGCTGGTTAGAGAGGGAGAAGGTCACCAAGATCTTTTCACCAGAGGAGAACGTCACCCAGGGGGACTGTCTCCAAGGAAAATGTCACTCAGCTGTTGAGACCTTTCCCCAGGTGACAGCCCAAAACGTCCTGTTGAACAGATCAGATGGACTCCAAAGGTTGCACTTTTAAATCGAAAGTGTCTTTTCTACCCGTGCCCCACTTTCCTCTAGTCTACCCCAAGAAAGAGGAGACCAGATATCACAATGCGTCGCTGTGCTTTGTGCTGTAGGTGCTGAGCTTGGTTCTTTGGGGACCTATTGCCTGGGTACTGCGTCGCAGCCCTTCAGTGTACTTGTGTCCGTCCTTACCCTTCCCCTTTCCTAGGAGCACACTTCTGTTAAAACTGCCGCTGCAGGAACATGTGCTCACGCGACAGCATGGGGACCGGCCAACAGACACTAGGGTGTCCTGGGCCACCTCTCGGCAGCCTGGCCACGAGAGTTTTCTACCCTTCTCATCACTCTGCTGGGCCTTGCTCTGAACCAGGCAACGGGAGCTGCAGCCCCGGCTGTCGCAGCTCATGTGGGGGAGTTGTGTGCATCCTCCCAGGCTCCCATAGGATTCTGCAGTGTGCCACTGTGTGGGGGGTGGTGGATGACCCACAGCACTCCTGAAGGTGGTGATGGAAAGAGGACCGCCACCAGGAATTTGGACAGGAAGCCCACGTACATCCATGCTACCATGACACCGAGTGAGAGGTAGCGTTCTACAAGTCTGCCTCTTTCCTGAGCTGTGCCCTGTGTTCTCAGATTCAACCCATAATAGACAGAAGCTCTACCCAACCCTGCAGGTGGGCACCAGGTCAGAAAGCTCAGATCCAGGAGGCTGGCCGAGCGCCTCTCCTCAGCTTAGTAACTCTGTCTCTGCACGCAGGTTAGGGAAATGAAGAAGCTGGGCTGTAATCTCGATCTGGAAGAAGCAGTCATGCGGTTGCAGGTTTCATGGGAGGAATGAAAGCAAGTGCCCTCATGTCCGAGATCAGCCTGGCTATCGCCTATCAGAGGGTCATTGTCCTCCCAGAACCTTCTGAGTCTTTGTTCCCAAATTCCAGAGCACATGTCAAGGTTCACGAGAGAGAAGCGAGGTGCTACCGGCCCGACCCTGCCTTAGGAGGATTCAGCTTGGCTTTTCCTTCTTCATCTAGGAATTCCCATATTGCATGCAAATCTTAGAGATGCTATTTTTCTTTCGGTTTGTAAAATTAGGTGTTTAAATTCAAAGATATTAAACACACATCCCTGTGTGATTGTGCACTGGAGCCTGAGAATAATTAACAAAGCATGTGATTAAGCGGTGTTATGGCTACAGAGAAATCGAAGGACTGCAGCATCCTTGCAGCATCCAAGAATTCTCCACTCCAGGGAGGTCATGTGGAGAACCGCGTTAAAGCATTCCTGCCTCCCAGTGTAAAGTGACGAGAGTGAGGTGAGGTGAGAGTCCATCCCGGCCTCACTGTGTAGGGCGCTGCCTGGGACGAGGCAGGAAGGAGGGCAGCAGGGCAGGCAGCTGCCCAGGAGGCTGGGGTCTCCCCGAGTTGCCCCACACACCACGGTGCAGAGGGGAAACCACAAAGAGCCTTTGTCACTAGGGCACTCAGTGCTGGCCAAAAGCCTTCCTTGAGGTAGCGTGGACTCTCTGACTCACATCTGCATTTATCACATGCCCTGTACATACCGCAAAATCTGCAAGTTATATCCAGAAAGAGGAAATGAGTTACGAATCTTTGAAAACAATGGTGCATACAGCTTTACCTTTCACAGGGCATTAGATAGTATTTTCAGTTAAACTCATACGATTATTGCACATATTCTTAGGTTGTAGAACTTCATGTTACACATGCTTTTGTGCCCACACCCCTTGGTGTCTGTGGGTTCTACATCCGCACATTCCATCAACAACGGATCAGAACCATTTCACTCAACATGTTTCAAAAATGCGTAGAAAACGGCCGGACTGAACATGTGCACATTTGTTCTCGCCCTTTCGCTGCTTTCCTCGGCCATCCCTCTTCCTTTGGTGATTTGCTTCATCCAGTCTGGGTCCTAACCCAAAACATGACTGCCGCAGTTCGCTGACTGCTGTGTAGTGATTTCATCTTTGTCTTCTAAACTTTCTCTAATTTCTACTATTGAAAACGTAGAAAAAAATTCTAGCACAACTTTAAAAAGCACAAGTGCTTTAAAAAATTTATTTTCCCTATTACCGAAGAATTTAAATGAGACATTCTCCATTACAGGGCCTAGATTTGTTTTTTAAATTACCCTGTTTATGACTAAATTTTTATGACCTTTAAAATAAATAGAGAAAGAGGAAAGAAACACAAATGAAGGCAAGGAAGAAATCTAAGCACAGATTTTAGGCAAGGACATGGAGCTTCTCCCTCTTCTCATTATCCCCCATCTCTCTCTGTCTTTCTCTTTCTGTGTCTCTGTTTCTCTTTCTCTGTGCTTATTTCTATCTCTCTCTGTCTCTTTTGCTGTCTCTGCCTCTCTGTGTGTCTCTTTCTGTCTCTGTCTCTCTGTGTCTCTTTCTGCCTCTGTCTCTCTGTGTGTCTCTTTCTGCCTCTGTCTCTCTGTCTCTGTCTCTGTGTCTCTTTCTGTCTCTGTCTCTCTGTGTCTCTTTCTGTCTCTGTCTCTCTGT
>PVKS010014222.1:0-48845 GCA_004027875.1 Aplodontia rufa | reverse complement strand
TCTCTCTCACTGTCCTCTCTTAAAAAAAAAAAGAAAGAGAAGGAGAGTGAGAGAGTGAAAGAGACAGAGAAAATCAATCTTTATTTAGCTTTTTTTTTTCACATGGCTTTCGTTGCTCTGACACTTAGTTGTGTACGTGGGTGCTGGGGTTTGAAGCTGTGTACTTGAGCATGCAAGGCAAGTGCCGTAACTGCAGAGCCACCACTCCAACCCAGATGAGTATTTCTTTGAAGTAGTAGAACCTGCAGTAACTGTGGGTTTCTCAGACTCTCCAGCTGGCCTCTTGGCTCCTCTCTGCCTCAGGGAATCCAGAATGTCCCCAGAGGTTTGTGATTTGGCCATGACGGGTGGTGTGCAGCAGCTTGAGGGCATTGTAGGTTGCTGGGGAGAAGGATATTCTGCCATCCTGGGGCTTCAGGCACTTGGAAATTAACTTTGGCTAATGAGCCAAGAGATCCAAGTGGCTGGGTATGGTTGCACACGCCTGTATCCCAGTGACTTGGGAGGCTGAGGCAGGAGGATCACCAAGTTAAAGACTAACCTTGGCAATGTAGTGAGAGCCTCAGCAACTATCTCAAAATAAAAAAGTAAAAAAGGGCTGGGGGTATAGCTCAGTGGTAAAGTACCCCTGGGTTCAATCCTCAGCTTTAAAAAAAAGAGCTTTAGAAAGATCAACGTGAGCAGGATTTAAAGCCCTCCTTGCTAAAAGTTGAGAGGCGTTCCTCATGTTGCACTCTTTAACTGGCCATTTATCATCTGAGCTATTTCCCTGAGCCAGTGTGCCGCTTTGTCTAAAAGTCCCACCATCTTATCCACCTGAATGGTGGGAAACCTCATCTCAGTCATCTGCACCATCTAGAACTTTAGCTAATGAAGCTACTCAACTAGAGCATTTTTAAGACTTTTAGGCCATTTGTCTGGCAGGCTTTGGGGTGCAGTGGTGACAAGAGAGACAGGATCCCTTGCAAGAACTGTTGATCAAGGGGACAGACAATTTAGAGAAATAATTGTCTTGAAGGTGAAGGGCCAGGCTGGCAGCTCAGGGCGTGTGGAGAACACCTGGTGTGGACCTCTCCTGGTCTAAGGTGGAGGAACACGGAAGCTGAGAACTGTGCGTGAGTCACCAGTTGGGAAGAGTGGGGAAAGGAGGGAAGAAATTGGGCAAGGCAGGTGGTAACCGCACACACAAAGCCCCGGAGGTAAATGAAAGCCAGCGTTTCAAAAACTGAATGATACTTGACTTCACCAGGGAGAGATGGTTGGGAAGGAGCTGGCAGAGATCAGATTACGAAAGATTTTCCTGGTCATGTTAAGGTATTTGACTTTATTTTAGTGGCAATGGGGAGCTGTTGATGGCTTAGGCAGACATGAGTAGGTCACTGTCCTTCAATGTGATTGGAGACTGGTGAGCCAGAGAGCTGATAGAATGTCAAAAGCCACCGTGTTTCAAAGCCTTTCTGACTTAGCCAAAGTCAGGAAGCACAAAGCAGCCTCTGGATATAATAAATCCCCTCCTGGTATTTGGGCAAGGCATCCCATTGAGATCCCGAGGAATGAACTAGTTCTCACCCAACACTTCCCTTGGCTGGTCCACTTCTCAGACAGAGAAGTAGGGCTCAGGGAAAAGAACTCTTCTCAGTCCAAACTTTTTTCTGCTGATGAATGAGTGATGTCCCAGAGAGGTGAAGGGTTTTGCCTGAGGCTGCACAGCCATTCAAGGGATAAGCCAGAGCCGAGCTCAGGTATGACTTCTAGGGTCACAGCTACTAATTAGCAGGAACCATGCCTATCCAGTCTACAGTAGCTTTACTGTATAAACCCATTTTTTAGAAGACTTTAAGTGGATCTGGGTATCAAGGTTCTCTGCTCTGGTCAGAACCTTCACCCTAAAGAAGGCTAGAGTGATAATTGTGAAGGGTAGAGGTGAGGTCTCTGGGTGCCAAAATGATCTGCAGAGGGGCCTCTCTGGCACTCTGTGTGGAAGTGGGGAGAGCTGGGACAGAGGCTTGGGGAGGGTTGAGCAGAGAGTGAGTGAAGATGTGTGGTAGGGGTCCCTGCCTCCTCCCCTGTCCCCATGCCTGGTGTCCAATGTGTCCTGAAGAATTTGACAGGCTCTGAATTTTTTCACTTCTTGGTTCTCAGTGATTTCTACAATGTTGAGGATCAGGGGTCTGAATATAAGAGAAAACTAATCAGGGTTAAAATAATAAGTACTTCAGAGGAGAAGACTAAAGATGACACAGAGTGCTGGACAGGTCCCCAACACAGCCTATAGTGACTGTCATTGTTTTCTTTTGTGAAATATCTTTCATATTTTTGCCAATTTTCCTATTGGTCTTATTAGTATTATCTTGACTTGTAAAAATTTTTCATCTGTAGAAAAGTAATCCTTTGGTCACATACATTATTAATGTATTTAAAATATATTCAATATATTTACAATATCTTCTGTATTACGTTCTTTGTCCTTAAATTTTGTTTATGGCAGGGTTTGTTTTACACATATATTTTAATTTCTTATGTGCCTTTGTGATTTTGTTTATTGCTTTTAAACTTAGAAAGTTCTCCCTGCTCCAGAGATGTGTTAGGTAGGTACTTACTTATATTTTTTTAAAAAATAGAATGAGTTTTTAACTTTAAATTCATTCATCTACATTAACCCTAATTGGGAAAGGTAGAAAAATATTTTTTAAAGAGAGAGAGAGGGTGAGAGAGAATCAATTTTATTTAGTTCTTCATCTGGTTTTCATTGCTATGACACTTAGCTGTATATGTGATGCTGGGGTTTGAATCTGGGTCCTCAGGCATGCCAGGCAAGTGTGATACAGCTGAGTCACTGCTCCAGCCCCTAGAAAAATCTTTTGACTTCTTGACTAAAAGCTTTACCTAAAGCTGTGAAGATGGCCAGCTATGAGATTTTGTTGTTGAAGATGATGCTTCAAGCACTTGATAAGACACAGAACCGGCCCCGTACTGAATTTCTGGCCCAGTAGCGTTTGGCTGTGGTGTGACTCAGAGCTGGTGACTCAACTGGTATACCAGCTCACCAAATGCTTAGCCAAAGCCTGTCCGCCCCAGTGGACCCAGCTGCCACCAGGCTCCACTTCCTGGATGGCTTTCATTCTGTCCTGTACAAGGAAGACAGGAAGCAAACTTTGAGCTTGGAGAGAATGTTGAACAGATGCAGAAGTAGACATTCCCTTCTTTCTACCACACCCAAGAGCCTGGACTCTGGAGGCCCGGGACCATGTATTCTGAACCACTGAAACCCAAGAGGGTAGCACAAAATGGACTCTGACGTCCCCTTCAGCCTGACCCTCTGCCGCTACAACAGAAACCCCCAGCAGATGCAGTTGGCTCCCTGGGTAGAGAAGATGGCCCCTATATGGAGGGAAGAGAGTCATATAGAGCCACAACCTCCCCAGATCTTCCCCACCTCACGGTCATGTGTGTACGTGTGTCTGTGTGTGTGAAAGCGTGTGTTCATGTGAGCACGTGTGCATGCTGGGCAAGTGCATACCACTGAGTCACATCCCCAGCCTTCCCCAGAGATGAAAGCAATCTGCAAATATCAGGCAGGTTGACTTTCTCAGTTTCTGCTGGTTTGGTACCAGTCCTTTCAGTGACACCTGTCACACACAGATTAAATGTCTCAGCAACAAAAGCTAACATTATCTGTAGTCTGTCATCTCAGTAATAGAGTAGATGTTCATCCACAGGGGTGGAAGTGGGACTTGTCAAAATGTCCTAAAACAAATTATTATTTAGCTCTCTTTACCTTCTATCATCATTTTCATAATTACCTTTGAATACAATATTTTCAAAACACAAATTTAATACCCAGTTCAAAGAAAGAATGCTGTCTCATGCTTACTTATTGTGTGCCTGTTAATAATAATATTTTAAATATCTAGGGGACAATTATTCTCTTAATACAGGCTTACTTCATTATTATAGTAACACCCAAATACAAGACTCTGTACCATTGTTGGGTTTGTTTACACCATGATACCTACAGGGGGACTTCCAGGCATAGCTCTCCCTGCACACCGAGACTGTAATACATCAACACTTTTACCCCAACCCAACACACAGGTTAATGGTGACTCCAGCCACTGCTCGGGGCCATGCTGGTTATATACACCTCTGGAATTTACTCTAAGAAAATACCTTTCTTCTATGCACTTCTCTAGGGAATAATCCAAGTTTGCAGAACATCCTTGACACAAACTGCTACTGAGTATATAGTATAACCTCCTGCTGAGTAGGCTCTGGTAAGTCATAGTGACTTCCAGACACCTGATATGTCTGTGTGTCTATGTGTGCATGCACATGTATGTGTATGTGTGTGTGTGTACGCACGTGTGTGTGTCTGTGTTACAGAAACAGAGACATAGCAGGGAAGTGTGTATGCTTGGTAGTTAGTTTTTTGTTTGTTTTTCTGATTTGGGGGAAGCAGAGATGATATAATTGGTGTTAATGTTATCCTGCTTAGGGAATCTTGAATATCAACATTATATCTGGAAATTAAAGACAAGATAGTCATAATATTGACTTGGATAGCTGTTTTAGAGAGACATCTTAACTATGTATCAAAATTGTTATATTCAGAGCAGCAACTAAAAACATTGAAATGGCAATTTTTGAGATTTGTAAATTACTTAAGATAGGTAACATATGAAAAATATTTTACAAATAGGTAGAGGGACATTTGAAAAGCAAAACACACTTAAAGCTATAAAAGCCAGACTACATGAGATTCTGCGTTCATAAAGTCTGCTTAATAATAATAATGACAATAGCAGTCATGAGAGCAGTTAAGGCATATATAATGCTGCCATGTGCTAGGCAACATCCCAGCTGTATTTATTAACTCATATAATCCATACAGCAATCTTAGCACACTGTAGGGTGCTGTTTACCTTCTCTCTTTCCGACTTCCTGTTTACTCCTTAAGTGACAGGAGTGCTGATCCAATTGATCCAGCTGGGAACTGCTTGGCTGCCTCCTCCCTTCCTCCTGGCTGGAGAAGAAGGGACAAACCTTGGTCCCTGTGGGGAGGCTTTTCTTGTTCCCTCTGGAACAAGTTAGTTCAGGCTAACTGGCCACTGTGCATCTCTCTCACTTTTTCCATTCTCTCCAGATTTAGAAATGAAAATTGGTTTGATTTCTCCTATAGGTGATAGGATCTGAGACCTAGGTGTGAGTATTGAGGGTTTATATTGGGCAAAGCAAGTCAAGTTTTGTATTGAGATCCTTTAGATGTTACTGGTTTCAGAAGAAAGGACCATTCAAATGGCCTAGGTCACCTTCCAAGAAAGCACTGCCTTGGGTTGTGTGCCAATGCAGCAGGTCAGAGCCACAACGTGGCTCCCTTCAACAGTATTTGCTGTTGACTTGATATTGATCCCCAATACTTCCTTAAGGGCACTGGTATGCTTGTGGGTGGAATTCATATATTTCTGGATCCTCTGATCGCTATCAATTAGTACTGTTTTCCTCAGTCTATATATTCAAAAATCTCAACATCATATACAACAACATGGGGTTAGGATTGTTTGTGGGGAAGGATTTGTGCTAAATTTTTACAATCCTCCCCTGTTGTGTGGCCAGGTACAAAGAGGCTAGAAAATCAGGCTTCCTTCTTGAGCAGTATTTTTTTTAATGCTTTCCTCAATTCTTGACATTTTTGCACTGTGTTCTGCTAACTTAACTGAGCATCCTTGTTATGTAAGATTTTCTAAAGATAATAGTCTTAAATAATATCTGAAAATCGGAATTTGAATCTTCAGAATCTCTTCTGTCTGCAGCTTGATGTTCCTTTTGGGATGGCAAAGATGGGGTCAAATTTCAAATTCATCCATTTCCAATTCATCTTTCTTTCTGAGAACTTGAGTGTTACTCTGGTAGTCATATGGTGGGGTCATGAGACCAATTCTACCCACTGGGTTGTATAGTATTGGTCATTTATGGACCAAGCATTTAATTGCTCGCATAAGACCCTCCAGTGCTCTCGTCTCTATCTCAGTGATTCTAGAGAAGGCCTCGAGTTGAGGGATAGAGCTTGCAGGTAGGTGGCTGCATCACTGCCTAAAGAAGCCTTGCTGTTGAAGGTGCCCAGCCATCATAGCACACAGTCTGCAAATGAGAAATCTTTGCTGTGTGAAACCATTATGACTTGGGGGCTGTACTTTATTGCAGCATAACCCGTTTTATGCTTCCTAGCACATTTTTTTCCTTATAACAACCTTAACACGCTGCAAGGGGCTGTTCTCCTCTTTCTGCTTAAGTGGCCAGTGGTTGGATGAATTTGACAGGATTTGACCACATTATCTGACTAATAAATCATGTCACACTGACTTTTCACTTTGTTTTCATATAGTATCAATTTCTTTTTTTTTTTTTTTAAGAGAGAAAGAGGGACAGTGAGAGGGAGAGAGTGAGAGAAAGAGAGAATTGGTTTTATTTAGTTTTTCATTTGGCTTTCATTGCTCAGACACTTTGTTGTGTACATGGTGCTGGGGTTTGAATCCGTTCCAGCCCCATATGGTATTATTTCAATTATCTACTATTATGCTATGGTTCTATATCTTTTAGATTATTTATTATAGCTTTATTGAGTCATAATTAATATAAAATGAACAGTACATATTTGAAGCATATGACTTGTTCTATACCCAACACAAAAAAAAAAAAGGTTCGTGATTGGTATTCACTAATGAAACTATCATTGTAATGAAGATAATGGTAGCATCAGTCATCCTAAAACTTCCTTTGCACCCTTCTCAATTCCTCCCCTCTCTCCCATCTCTCTCCTAAAAGCCCAATCACTAATCTGTTTTTTTAACTATACATTTTCAAGAATTTTATATAGAGTTTTACATTATTTTCTCTTTTTTGTCTGGCTTCGCTTACTCAGCGTAATTATTTGGAGACCCATCCATGTTGCCTCGTTTATCAATAGTTCATTCCTTTTAATTTCTAAGTAACGTTCTATCATTTCAATACACCACAATTGGTTTATTCATTGACCTATGGATGGACATTGAGTTGTTTCCAGTTATTGTTACTATTATAAATAAAGCTGTTGAGAACGTTCCTTGGCATATCTTTGTGTGGACATATTCTTTCATTTCTCTCCAATAAATGCTCGGTGGTGGAACACTTGGATTGTATCATAGGAGTATGTTTAACTTTTTAAGAAATCGCCAAATTATTTTCCAAAGTACTTGCTTGTACCCTTTCATATCCCCCATCAGTACATGGGAATTCTACTTGCTCCTCATTCTTACACTACTTGGTGTGATGTGACCTTAAGTGATTAAAGTATCACCCAAGTACACAACTTTGTTCTCAATGTCATCAACTCAGGTTCTTGATACTTCTCGTAATAGTCTCTTAACTGGCACTTGTTCTTCAGATAAATTGAGGTTGTCAGGTAGGAACTCTGTGAACTTCCTCCCACTGTCTATAAACTTAGATCTATCAGTACCAATTATTCCCGCCTTGCCTCCTGTCAGAGCAGGAGAGCTGTGTCCCCACCTCCTCCTGTCACCATATCCTGGAACCCGTCCTCCAGCTGTCAAGCCTCATCCATCAAGCATCTTCTCCTTTCTCCTATTTTTGGTTTTTCCACTTAAGTGGTACTGCCCCCTCAGTCTAAGTCCATCTTTGAAAAACAAAACAAAGACAAGACTGTCTTCTGACTCTGTATTGCCCTTTAGCTGCCCCGCCTCTTGTTTTAAAGTTAGATGTATTGAAAACATTGGCGAGTTCCCATTTCCTCTTGGTGCATTCAATCTAGCTGTCATCCTGCTCTCCACAGAAGTTGCTCTCGCGGAGGCCACCAGTTACCACCTGTTCCTAAATCTAATATTGTCCAACCTAGTCATGATCTCTTGGCAGACTTTGCAAACTTAAGCTCTTCTTCTTAGCACTTTTTTCCCTCTTGGCTTTCGGAGGTCTCCACTAGATGCCCCTCCTAGGTCTCCCTTTTCCTTTTGCTTTCGTTCATTTGACTTTTGTGCCCCAGATTGTGATCTTGGCCTCTTCTCATCCTCATGCTGGTTTCACCCACACCTTAAGGTCAAAGAGCACAGGAACTGTTTACATCCATCCTTGTGAGCTCCAAACCACAGGACCAGCTCTCTCCACTTGGGTAGCCCTCAGCTCCTGAAATTTAGTGCATAGATAACTTGATTCATCCTCCTCTTCCTCAAATCTGCCTCTCCTCTGAATGTTCCTATCTCACTGAATCTACCTAGTTTAAGCCTTTAAGGCCTAATCTGCTCCTCCATCCCTACATTCACTCAGTCTATGAAATACTAATGAGATTGCATAAATCGACCCAATCTGCCTACCCCTTCTGCTTTGCTGAGTTGAGGCTGGCATCACCTCCTTCCTGGATTACTGCAACCAGCCTACTTAATGGTCTTTTGACTTCCAGTCTTTCCTACCTGAAATCCACTGCCAATGCAGCTTCTGCTACCTCTCCAGACTCATCTCTTGTCACCTCCTTTCTAGGCTCCACATCTCACATGCTCTGGCCATACTGAATGGACTGAACTTCTGAGAGGCGATCATGCTTTTGTGCTTCATGTTGCCCTCTTGGTCTGGAACACCCTCCTCCCATGTCCTCTACATTGTTCTTTAAGACTCAACTTGATGTTGCCTCCCAGGTGGAATCGTCCACATTCTTCTGATATTGCAATAGGATCCTTTCCAACTATGCACTTCTGTCAGAACTGCCCTCAAGGCTGTATCTGTTAATTCTATGGCAAAAGGGGCTTTGCAGATGTGATTGAGTTGGAGAGGTTATCATGATTATCCAGGCAGGACCTAAGTGTAATCACAAGTGTTTTTGGAAGAAGGAGTCACAGGGAGATTTAACTACAGAAGGCAGTGAGGTAACTGAAGTGAGTTGTTCCACTGTTGGCTTTGAGGCGGGGAAGGAGCCACAAGCCAAGAAACACAACTCTAAAACCTGAAAAGGACAAGAAAAGGATCTCCCTGAAGAACTTACAGGGTGAGTACACCCTTATTGACATCTTGATTTGGTTCCTATGAAATTCAATTCAGACTTCTGATTTCCATCACTGTAAGAGAACAAATGTGTGCTCATTACCAAACTTGTTGTTATAGTAGCAATAGGAAACTAATACTCTGTGCCAAATGGGGCTCTGTCTTGTGTTTCATGTCCCTGTTGGAGACCTCCTCCAGCTGTACTTCTGGTCTTAGAGTGAAGAGTTTATATCCTCTCTTCTGGACCAGGCACCAGATACCTGGAACCCAGATCCTTAACCAAGAAATTCTAACTCAAAACCTATTTCCAGGGCCTTATAGATCTCTTCCCCAAATTTGTCCTTTTGAGAGAGACTGCATTATTGGTGAGCTCATGCCCATCTCTGAACAGTAGTCAAGAGAACAACCATTGGTGGAGCTGAGCCACTGTGTAGACACAGACTGAAGGGCACAAGAACTGAAGTGGGAGATGATGTAGGAGGCTACTGCAGTAAGTCAGGCAGGTGATGATGATAGTGGCACAGAGGGGAAGAAGTGGCTGGATTCTGGGTATATTGTGAAGGTAAAGACAATAGGCTTTGCTGATACAGTGGGTATGAAGTATGAGAGAAATAGAAGCATAAGTGTGATTCTAGGGTTTCTGGCCTAATCAACTAGAAAGATGACATTGCCATTAATTTAGATAATAATTAAGGGATTAAAAAGTAGGTTTGGGCATAAAGACAGATGTCCCAACTTTGGATGTATTAACTGTAGGATGCTCATTAAACAAAAAGTGGGTAGGTAGTTTGATGTTTGAATGTTTTGAATGTTTGAATGTTGGGTGCTTTTCTCAAAGACTATGTTTATAGCAACTAGCTGAAGCTCTCACCATAGGAGATTAATAATTAATATTTGACAAATCAAATGAATATGTGACATTACTCTACAGAAATGTTTCAAGATCTACCCAGCTATATGTTATCACATCACCATATTGATTAATGTCAAACCTACTGATATTACACAGCCTGCCAACTGTGTAAGTCAGGCTTATTAACAACCTGATTGTTTAGCATTGTCTTATTCTTGACTCTCCCCAACATCTTAATTAGGACTGGGATTGATACTGAATATTAATATCAAGTAGACTGTAGTCAGATCCATGTTCCCTATCTTTTCATTCTCACATTGAAATTTCCTAATGTGCTGATTGCAGGAAAATCTTCTCTGTAATTATAAAGTATATCTCAATATTGATTTATTTGTTCTATCTCTGAAATTATGCTGTTTTCCCTACCATGTTTGGGAGAGTCGACAGTGTTTCAGTTCACTTGATGCATCCTACATGCAAATAGGACTTCAAACAATGTCTGATGATGCTGAAGAGTCCATGAAAATTAATTTCTTAGAAAATTTTAATTTGATGAATGAGCAATAATGCTGATCTTAGTTCTAAATTTATAGACACTATAAAACTATTGATGATCTTTATTGATTTATAGACACTATAAAACTCTACATCTGTAAAATGTAGTGTGTTTTCCAGTGCTGGAAAGGTCACAGTTTGCTGTGAGCTACTGGAGATGAAACTGCTTACACATTTTCTCTTGTAACTTCTATAGTCAAGTTTTTTCCCCTCTCCCTCTCCTGAAACTTCTCTTGTCAAATTTGCTAAAGACATTGACACTACAAAATCTCTAGTCACTTTAAGTCCTTGTTTTACTTATCTTCCCAGTTGCCTGCTCCTGTCTCAAGTGCTCTTTCTTTCTTTTGGATCATTGTGCTATCTTAGATTCTTACCATCTCACTGATCATTTCTTTTTTTTCCTTTGCTTGATTCTCCCTGCCTTCTTTATTTCTAAGCACTTCAGTTTTCTGGGTCCCAGTTCCTGGCCCTCTTCTCTTTTTCTGTTTACAAGTACTCCTGAGGCAACCCCATTCAGACCCATGGCTTTAAGTACTACCTGTATGTTGATAAATCCCAAATTCATTTATCATCTTAGATCTCCCTCCTGAACTCCAAACACATGTAGCTAACCTCTCTGTGCCTCCGTTTCCTCAGCTGTAAACCTGACATAATAATAGTACCTAGCTCATAACATTAGTCCTAAATGTTCTTTGCACCCTCACATCCACTTCACCCTTCTCTACTTGGTGGGTACCCAGAGAAAATGACATGGGCTCTGCATCAATTCTTGCTCTATGGTTTCTGACTGTTTAATTAATGGAAGTCACCATCAGGAGGTAGAATGGAGAGAGGAGCTGGTGTTCCAGTCATTTAACCCTCTGGCTCCCTCACTGTCAGGCCACAGATTGTCTGACTGGTTTTTCCCACTAAGAGTGGCAACTCTTGCTGTGCAGCCAACACTACAGTCACCTTTCCTGGTTCCAGCAACTATCCTTCCCTCACTTCCCTTCTGGCAGCTCTGCTGATGGTAGCTCTGGATGTGTGCACGGGGATCTTCACCACCCCTTATTGGATTACTTTAACCATGCTCATAATTTTATTAACAGTCTATTTATTGTCCACAGCCATACCACCCTGGTCTAAATAGTCCCTTCATTAGATTCTCCTCACTCACCTGCGTTGAATGTGCTGTTTGTTTCTTGATGGGACCTGATCAATTCATGATCATTGGGATGATTAAATGAACTAAATGTTAGTTAAGTGCTTAGAGCAATGTCTGCCAAATGGTAAGAGCAATAGAAGTGTTTGTGAAATAAACAAATGTAAAATGCTTACATAAACTCTCCATTTAGGAGTTTAGAACTTTTTAAATTTCCTACCCTTCTCATATTTGAATTCTCCAGAGAAACAGAAACAACATGATGTTTATGGTATATATATCTCCTATCCATGGGATGTGTGGGGCGGGGAGAGAAAGAGAGAGGGGGAGGGAAGAAGAGAGAGAGAGAGAGAGAGAAGAAATTTCTTATAGGGAAACTTGCATGATTATGAAGGCTGGCAAGTTCAAGTCTGCATTGTGGAGACCTAGGGGAGTTGATGCTGCAGTTTCAGTCTCAATGCTTTCTGTTGTAGAATCAGAAAGAACTAATGTTTCAGATGAAATCTGAAAATAAACTACCAGTGAATTCTCTCCTAATTAGGAAGAACAAGTCTTTTTGTTCTATTCAGGCCATTAAGTGATTGCATGAGCCCCATCACATGATGGAGAGAAAGGAACTTTATGCAAAGTCCACCAATTTAAATGTTAATCTTCTGCCAGGCACAGTGGTGCACACCTGTAATCCCAGTGGCACAGGAGGCTGAGGCAGGAAGAGTGCAAATTGAAAGCCAGCCTCAGTCAGCAATTTAGCTAGTCCCTAAGCAACTTAGTGAGACCCTCCCTGTCTTAAAATAAAATAAAAAGGACTGGGGATGTGGCTCACTGGTTGAATGCCCCTGGGTTCAATCCTGATACCAAAAAAAAATGTTAATCTTATCCAAAACACCCTTCCAGATATACCCAGAATGTTTGGCCAAATATCTGGGAACCCCATGGACAAGTCAAGTTGACACATAAAATCAATCGTTACCCTTACCAAAAGTAACACTTCCCTCAGTTTTTCTTGCTGTCTATAAACCCATGCATGGACTCACTCTTTTGCTCAAATCCTTAGCGTTAATGTGAGCGTTTTTCATTCATGCCCACATCCGCCCACATCTGCCTATGCCTCAACATATTTCTAACACCATTTCTGCCAGTGGTACTATGCTTCAACTCACTGCCATTTCTTATGGGGATTGTGGTTATAGACCTTTATCCCCTGCTCCCACTCAGACACTCCTAGGATTATTTTCAATAGAATAGCCAGAGTGATTCTTTGAAAACGTGATCAGCTCATGCCATGTCCATATCATTCAAAGCAACAACCCTGTTGCTGTTCCTGTAATGGCCTTTAAAGTTTGAAATGGTGCTCCTTCTTCAAGTGATCTTCATGCCTGTCTTTCCTTTGCTCACTTTCCAGCCTTTGACCTTGCTGTTTCTTGAATTTGTCAGGCATGTTCCCACCCCCAAAGTCTTTGTGCTTGCTGCTCCTCTGCATGGAAAGCTCTTCCCCACATTCTGATGTTTTCATACCCCTACTTCACTAAGGTTATCTCCTAGGTGTTTTGTCCTTAGACAGATTTCCCTGATCACCCTAACCAACAGAGCACCCCTACTTCTTGCCACCCCTCTTGCTGCTTTATTTTCCTTCTTAGTATTTATGTTAACTTGAAATTCTAAATTTATTTGTAGGCCAGCTCCCAAACTGGAATGTAACATGAGACTTTTGCCTGTTTACTTCATTTCCATATTCTCAGCCCCAGAATTATATCCAGCATACAGTAGACATTCAATAAATGTGAAAACTATGAACAAGTTTGCCTGGGTATATATTTTCCTCAGGTCTAAGAGGGTAAGATGGGGGTCTGGATCATGACTTACACCAATTGATAGAATAAGGATATTTAGATCTTGAGGATCTTAATGTCCAGTTTGCAAGATGAGAATGGTCCAAGAGGCCATGCTGGACACCTTCATGTCTCTCATGAAGATATGAGGTATATGTCTTGGAAACCTGTCTTGGAAGAATGTATTCATTTTTAAGGCTGCACATTTTTTTTTTTTTTTTGCTACAAGGACTGACCAGCAACCATATACTAAGTCAATATGAATATTCAACATTTAAAACTCTTGCCATACTTGAGAAACTACAACTGAAAGTTGTGATTTCAGGATTCAAAAGTGTGCACACGGTGACATGAAGGAATAGTTATATCCTGTGAAACTTGTCTTTCAAACCCTGTAATCTAGGGAGTTGATTAACTTGCACCAATAACACAACCCTTTCCTGTTCCATGAATACCATTACATGAATACATTACTCCCTCTTCCACACCCAACCCCAATGATCTAGATTAGGTATTCCAGTGAAAATTTGAATATCCAAATGTATATGATTTCTTACATTAAGATTTTATCAGGAGGGAAATGATATATAATAAATTTTAAAGTAAATGCACTCATAATTTGGCTCTTGAATAGTAATTGTATAGTCAGTCATATACCAAAAATTACCTTTTTATAATGTAGTTTATTTGTGTACAAAATATGTTGTCATTTGTTGATGCATGTGCAGCAAAATATTCTATCACATAACAGCAAAAATACACCTTTTACTCCCCTTCCCCTGCTCTTGAACATGGCAACACTGTTTTGGCAGTTCAGCAGCTGATAATAAAGTGCTATTATTAAGCAATATTGGAATGTCTTCACTTGACAAATGTGATGTACAGTTTGAGTATACAACCACATCTTTTGGTAATTTTTCACAGAACAGGAAGCTCCACATCCTGAACATCTCCAGAAGATACAAATATTTGTATATATATGTACACATGTATACACTGTATATGTAAAGTGCCAACAAGCCTCTTTGTCCTTGTGAGTTTGTTGCATCTATTTAGTCCCTCCTTTCTCCGCCCAAAGTCAGATTCCCAAGATTGGGATCTCAGAGTTCATCAGCAGGCACCGGGAAGCTCACCAAAAGCTGGCTTGTTGGGGGTGTGGTGTTGGTGAGAGGACATGGAGAGAGCCCTTCAGACCTCACTGGGGGACCTGGAGCGGAAGGGCACTTTGGACTGGAAACAGCCGCAGAACAGTAGCCACAATGCGCGCTGGATCTCCTGGTTGCGGAAGGCATAAATAATGGGATTGATCATGGAGTTGTAGGTGGCAGGCAGTAGGGTGGCGTAGGTGTAGATGGCCGGGTCCTCGTGACTACCCACCACACAATAGATGGCGAAGGGCAGCCAGCTGGCGCCGAAAGTGCCAAGCACTACGGCCAGTGTTCCCACGCCCTTTCTGGTGGCTGCGAGGTGGGGTGGCGCCAGGCAGTGCTGCTGCAGCGCGATCTGGTGCGCGTGGCGCCAGACTACCTGGCAGATACGCACGTACAGGTGCAACATGATGCCGAAGACCGCAAAGAAGGCAGCTGAGAGCAGCGCCACGTGGCTGCGTGTCAGCGGGCGCACTACGCTGCAGGCGGACCGCTCAGCCAAGCAGTTCCAACCCAGTATTGGGAGCAAACCGAGGCCTAGGGACACCGTCCAGGTGGCTGCAAGCAAGAGATGCACGCCCAGCAGTGTCCGGCGTGAGTAATAGGTGAGCGCATTGTAGAGGGATAGGTAACGGTCCACTGTGATGGCTAGCAGGCTACTGACTGAGGCGGCGAAGGAGGCCACAAGGAAGCCCACGGTAAGCAGGCTCACAGTCTCCGAGGGTACCACGTACTGGAACACGAAGTGCAGGATGAGGCCGCAGCCCGCCAGCAGGTCAGCGGTGGCCAAACTACCTACCAGCACGAACATGGGCGTGCGCAGCGCTGGGGTGGACGCGATGAGCGCCACTACCAACGCGTTTTCGCCAGCGATCACCGTCCCAGACACGCAAAGCAGCACGTCCCATGGATTTACTGCTGAAAGCAGCAGTCCGGGCGGCCCGGCCGGCAGCTGCGACGACAGCTCCAGTGACCCATTAGCTCCGCTGCCTCCTCCCAGCGCCGCCGCCGCAACAGGGGGACCCCATTCGCCAGCGTCCCGCGCCGCCGCTGCTGTAGCGGCGGCCGCTCCTTCGGCCGCCACTGCCACCACCTGAGACTCATTGAGCGAGGCGGTGCTCGCGTTCATAGCGGCCAAGTGCTGCACCCTGCATGGAGAGGGAGAGCCGGTATCAGGTGTGTGGTTCGGACCGCCGGGGAACTTCCCCTTGCCAAGGTCCCCGCTAGAATGGCCCCATTCGAATTGCCCATCCCACCCCGGGACCTTTGGACAAAGTGATGAAGTAGAAGTTAAGTGCTGATCCAAAATAAACACCTGTTGAGTGAGTGAGTGAAATGCACCGCCTTGCGGACATGGTCTCGAGTTTTTGCACAGATATACGCACAGGTCAATCCAGTAAGTGTGCTTGTGCACACTCACTCAAATACACGGAACTAGTAATATCAACCTGGGATAGTCCCTCCAGGCCGTTATCAAGGCATCCCCCCCACCCGCGCCAGCTGTTTGCCGGTGTCGCTCTCCAAGGTGCTGAAAGCGTAGTTTGTGATCTCCACGTTCAGAGCCCTGGAACACAGAGACCCCCGGAGTAGAGATGGGGCAGGGGACGAAGGAAGGGGTGGCTGAGTTTCGCTCCTTTTCTCTGGCTTCGGGAAGGATCCTACCAGGCTGTTCCCTTCTTCCCCTCCCCGCACCCTCAAAGTTCTCCGGGCTGCTCACCTGCGGAGTCAGGGCTTCAGGAAGTCGCTGGTCATGCGCACCTTGGCTGGGCGCCCGGCGGGGCTCCCTGCGCAACCACAGCAACTACCTACAGGACGCGGCCCCGGTGGGCGAGGAAGACAAGCGCGGGACTTCTTGTCACTGTGCTGGTGCCGCGGCAAGTGAAAGGCTCAGTCAGTGGCAGAAAAGGCGGCTATGAGCAGCGCGCCTGCGGAGATTGACAGGCGGGGCACGGTGACGTCAGGTTCCCGGCTCCCGAGTGCGAGCGGTTACTCTTCTCCGGAGCCCAGCCTAACCTATCTCTCCTCATCCCCCTCCCCAGCCTGGGCAAAGAAACCTCAGAGGGCTCAAGGAGGGAGAGTCAGAGCTGCCACCTCCAGCCCACAGCCTCCAGGAGTGGGATAGGAGAGAGAGGAGGGGAGAAATGAGTGAAGAAGACCCTGAGGCCAGGAGAAGAGGGTGAGCTGGGAGAGGAGGGATGAGGGATGATTGGCAGCGGCCAAGCAACAAAACCCAGAGCCAAAGATCACAGAGGACCAGGAAGAAGAAGCAGTCCCTGGAGAAAGGGCGGTTGGGACAGAGGAGTCTGATGGGAGAGTAACTACCCCAAGGGAAAAAAAAATAGTGCTACTTGAGGGACAAGAATGAATTGGGGAAAGCTATTGTTTTAAAGGATGTGTCAGTTGAGTAAAATCAGGGAAGAAATGCAGAGTTGTGGGAAGAAGAGAAAAGACAAATTTTAAAAAGACATTTGAGGAATGCAATTTCTGCTTTCCAAGGTTACCCATGCAATCCCTCTCTCTCCCACTGTCTTTGTTGAACCATACAATGCCAGTTTCACCATGATCTCTGTCCATCCCTTCCAGGTTTCAGTAGCGGATAGTGGCCTTGGAACTTGCTCTTTAATTAAAGACAAGGTCTGTGTCTTGTTAGAAAAGAAGAAAACAGCAAAATGTGATTTGCTTTCCTGGCAACAGACTTTGCCCTGTTAATTAGTACCCTATAAAACAAATTATAGGATGAAAATAGTGTTAACTCAGCTGCACCAGACTTCAGTAGGCAGGAGTTTTATTTTCAGCCCAGCTAAGTCATCCTTTTGGTTTAAAGGTGTTTTGTTTTGTCAGTAAAGTACAAGTATTCGTCTTATTCTTTTTTAATCAGCCAGAATCTCCAATAGCTGTACTTGGGCAAAAACTAAAATAGTCGACTCCATCTAAAGCTAAAGTAAATGATTGCTGTGCTGATATTATGGCAATGCCAACACCATAGCCCTGGTCTTCAGGACTACATAGACAGGACAAAGTGAAAATAAACAATATTTGTTATTGGTGTTTCTCCCATTTCTCCCTCTGCCCTCTCTTCCCCTCGCTTCACTTTGCATCTATCCCCAAAGATCCAAAGAGGAAAAAAGATAGCTTGTCCATGGGCTAGGGGTTACCCTGGGCTGTTTACTTTAAACATGACCTCAGAGCCCAGACCACTCTTACCCCTATACCTAGATGCAACTGCACTTAACTAGAGGGGGAAAAGGCATAGGAGAGTTCCATTATTTTCTGCAGTAGCTGATGTTGGACTATAAAATGAGTTTGCACTCCACTGGAGTAGTTTAAAAAATTAACATACCACCATTTTCAAGAATCCAAAACCTGGCTGAAGTTCCAGGTTTCTGAAAAGAGCCATTTTGTGTTTCAGTACAAGATTGTCATCTAAGATCCAAGAATTATTTCAGAACTGTCAGGTGAACTGTTAAACCACAGTAATAGGTTGCTAATTGCAAATTTTCCAAATGATCAGATAAAGGCCCAAGGGGAGGAGAATCCATCTTGATGTCTAAATATGTTCCATTTTTACAAGCCACAGTGCAGAAGACTATGTGAAATTTAAACTGAATCCACCACAGGAGCTCTGTTTGGATATCCTCAGGCTTTCACCTTTGCCAAAAATGGACTTCTCATGGTTTCCAGAGTAAGACAGCTCACGTGGGTAGAATGACGCATATAAATGCAGGTGGAGAGTTTTTAGACCAGTATGGTTACCTTTCTCAGATGCTATCCCAGGTTCTGAGAGCAGACGGAGCACATTCTTTTATTTCCGCCCTTACCCACCTATGTCTTGAGAGGTAGAAGATGGGAAAGAAATAGAGGCTTGTGTTCCTTTGGTTATGAATGGATATTAGAGATACTTAAATGCTTTCTTTGTGCAAAGCTCCTACACAAGTACATGCCCTCCCAGTGGTCTCCTAAAATGTTCAGCCTGTGAAACATATGTCATTTTCTATCTCTAGCCTAGCTTACGGAAGGAGAATGGCACCTGATCTGAAATTAGACAAAATCAGCCGGACTCATGACCATTTGGACCAAGAGACTCCATAACAATGGTCAGTTAATGTAGGACTTGTACTAGGTCTTATATGAAATGCACAACCAGAGGAAACTAGTTGGAATTGAGGGAAAAAGTAGATGTGAAAAGAGGTACAGAGATGAAAGAGATCAGTGACTGAGATGGAAGGAGTAACCTTAGTTCTGAGTGGCCCCTGGTTCTGGGAGTCCTGATCCCTCTATGCCTTGAAAGTTCCCTGTCTACCACAAACCTTCCTAATCTTGACTGGGTTTTTATCCTTGCATCCTTTATGTTTGAGTAAAGCTCACAACTAAGTGTATTATTCATTTGCCTGCTTGTTTGGTCCTGGTTATGTTTTGGGGGTCTGCAAAACTTGGTTTCTGATTGATCGTAGCAGATTAAACTCATTATTACCAGCCCAGTGATAAGCCCATCACATCGCTTGGTGCCTTGGTTTTTATATTCCAGCACTATTCATGCATGAACAAGAAATATTTTTCCTTATCCGAGGTTATACCCAGGAATTTAAACCTGCCAACCCCTTTCACTGGTTCTTTTTTGGCATCTTTCCCATATTGGCCTAAGTCAGTTTTCTCAATCTTGGCTACATATTGGAATTACCTGTAAAGTCTTAAAACTACACATCTCTGTATCCTTCCCCCAAAGATTCTTATTTATTTGATCTGAAGCAGTGCTCAGGCATTGTTATGTTCAACTCCTAAAGCCAGGGTTGAGAACACTCACCCAAGCAACTATACCACCATCCTGTCAGTTTTGTGTACAACAAAACCTATAGAATGGTGAACTACAGTTTGGAAAAAGTACAACAAAGGGATTTTAGCAACAATATAGCTTCAGGTCACTCAGTGCAATTTCAGGTTTAGCCCACTAACCAGACTTCCTCTTTAGACCTTCATTTTCCATACACATATAGAACCTCTTTTCTGTCCCAAGATGAAGGCTGACACTTGATTCTCTGGTGATCTGAATGAATTCAATGGCTCCATAAGGGAGAGCTAAACTCTGGTCCTAGTCCAGGTTACTCTGGGCCCTCTATTCTGTTATAAATTTCAAGATACCTCAGCATTTGTTTCCTTTCTCTGTTCTGATCTCACTTCCCAAGTGTGCCCTCTCCTGGCCCAGATCTTTGCTAATCAATCTTGTTTTTAAAAAAATCAGAGCTGTATTTAGCCAACCTATTTAGATCCTTATAAAATTAAGTTGGAAGGATCCATATCAGCAATTCTCACCCCTCTGGGCATGTATGCGTGCATGCACGCACACATGCTCCCTCTCCTTGGTTCTTATAGACAAGCAGTATGGTTCTCTACTGGGAAGTACACAGCTGCTTATGCTGACAGGTCAGGAAGACAGCGGGTGCCTGGCGAGATGTATGAGGCTGTTTATTGGGAAAGATTGCTCCTGAGAGAGTCCGAAATCACAAAGAGCCACTGAACACATTACATTATTTGTCCAGATCCAGGGTGTTGAATGGGGAATAATCTTTCTGGGACACATTCTGAGATAGATGGATTCTATCCAAAAATTTCCTCTTTTTTCTTCCCCCTGTTGCCAAGGTTTCCTCTCACCCTGAGTCATCTGTGGTATGTCATAATGTCAAGGTACTTCCTCAGTATGACCAAATATATCAGGGATGTTCCTTGTCATACCACATAAGTAGTCTCTACTCTCAAGGGCTATTATCCCAGGAGGTCAGCATTACCTGATGTTCCCAACAAATTTACATCAAAAGCAGAGCACCAATGTTGTCACCACATAGTCACAGAATGCAAAACTCTGTACAGGGCAGTTTGAATCTAATTCAGTTGGCAAACAGCTTTTTTTTCCCCATGAAAAACAAATTAGGAAAAATAAAAGCATTTAAGAATGTGTTTTTCTCATAAGGAGTGAAAATAACTTTATTGAATTTCATGGAGAAATGCATAATCTTACAACTTAGATCGCTGACTATACTGAATTGAGACTGTTAATGAGATGGTTGTTTTTACTGGTATATTTGAAAAGAAATACAGAGACAGTCTTCTGAACTACCATGCCCTACATTTTCTAAGTGCTTTGACACTCAATGGTTCATAGCCATTATCTCATCTTATTCTTTGAAACAGTTACATGGAGTTCGGGGTTATTATCTTTGCTGATGGGGAAACTTAGGTTCAGAGAAGTGAAGTGAGTTCTTCAATGGCACACAGGACACTAACAAGAGAGCTGAGCCTAGAATGGGTACATTTCATTTGGTGCTGTATTTACTAAGGCTTGCTTATGCTGGAGTCAGAGCAGGTACTAGGGCTGTCAGCAGAAACAACAAGGAAGTACCTCTCCCTTTCTCTTCTCTGGCTTGGTCCTGGAGCCTATGGGTGCACATCCACTTCTCTTTCTCTGTCTGAGCCATGAAGGCAGGTGGGGCCTGATAGGCCACGTAGAGGGACAGCACTATCATCATCATCCTTGGTCTCAGGCTGCTGGGCACTGTGTTCAGCGGTTCCACCATGTGCTGGGGCAGGTGCATCCCTCCCTTGCATTCCACAGTCTCTGCTACCCTTATTCCCCCGAAGGGCAGATGAGCTGGGGTTTGGGGATGAATCATTCAAAAAAGGCTTCTCCCCACTTCCAGCATAAAGGTTCCCCCACTGATATTTCTGCTTTGTGTGAAAAGACAGGCTGACATTAGACGAGATGGCAAAATTAAGCCAGTCATGGGTTGCCCACTACCTTTTTAATTACACAAACTCATTGTGCACAAGATATTGACTCTCATGGGAAAACAAAACAAAACATTTAGCCATGTGTGCAAACATATATAGACTTAAAAACTCAATGGGGGGGTTTTCTTTGGCTAGATGTTTCCAAAATGATAGATGTTGAATTTTATAGCTTTGATATTACCATGAGCAATATTTTATAGATGACTTTTTTCTTGTTTTATAAGCTGATTTTAAAGTATATTGTTAATATGAAAAAAGGATTTTGAAAAAAATCATTTATCGGTATTCCCATTAGCTAACCAAACTGTAACACTCTTGAGAAGATGGAACAATTCAAATTCATCTTTCCATTACTATGATCGAGCAGAGAGTGGGTGCTAAAGAAATGTCTACTGAATGACTATTTCCAGAATTACCCACATGCAGACACACTTTTTATATAGATGTATTGCATAGTGTGCAGTGTACTATTTGTGCAGTCCCCAATTTCAGTTTTTGCTTAGTAATAAAGGGTATATTGTCAATATTTTTCTACATTGCACTGAAATTATGTTTTCTTGCTTTTGTCATTCATTTAATAAACATTTATTGAACATCAATTGTATGCTAGACATTGCACTAGAAAACGAAGATGTCAAAAGATGTGCCTGTCACTAGAGACAAGTAAACAGGTTCTATAAGAACAGCAAGATACGTGTTGGGAAGATATGACCACAGGGTTATGGTGACAATCAGTAGATTCCCACCAAGCCTAGAGGAATCAGAGAAGGCTTCACAGGGGAGATGCAGATCATGCTGAATCTTGAAGATTTAGCAATGGTCACATAGGTAAAGAACACATTACAGGCATATGGAGCTGCTTGCACAAAGGAGTAAGGCCAAGGGAGTCTGGCAGAGGTCACTGGGGCTGTGGGTAGTTAATTCTGATTAGCAACTAAGATTAAAAGGTCAGGAAAAGAGATACACCAGGTAGGCTGGGCTAACCCATGAATGTTTTCCTATGCCAGGGCAGGAGTTGAATTTATTTTGAAGGTAATGAGAAGTCTGTGATAGATCTTCTTAAGCAGAAGTGGTTGAAAGAATAGACTTGGATTTCCTACCAATTTTTGAAGGTCCCACCAACAAATGAAGGGAGAATGGATCAGAGAAGGGCAAGAGTGGAAATCTATTAGAGACTTGTCACAATAATCTATATTTTAAAAGGATTGTGAAGACTTAGTGGCAGTTAGTGACAGTGGGGATTGGAGGAACTGATGGATCCTTCAGATATTTAGAACATTATATTAGTTAAATCAACTGTCATTGCTGTAAAAGATAATTATTATTATCTTGGTGGCATAATTTACCAGGGGATTGTTTTTACATAAAATTCAAAACAGTCTTCTCTGCCTGGCCTTCACATGGCCAGTCCAGGGACTCAGCTCCTGCTATCCTATATTTTCCCCTCCTCTGGGAGATACCGGTTTTCAGCATTTATAGTTTCAGGGTTTCACCATCCTCATGATTGGGGGGATGAGCTTGAGGAATTCCACTTGGAGCATTTTGTGGACATTTTTGGTCATGGAGAGATAGAAACAGATAAATGAGGAGAAACTTCAGGTGTGGAAAGGAAAGGGATTGGGGAGCACAAAATGTAATGCATTTATGGACATATTGGGTTTGAGAAAGGACAGCAAGGAAAAAGTTCCAGCTCAGAAGAGTTTAAACTGGAAGAGTAGATTAGAGTATCATCATTACAATAAGAGTAATAATAGTGGCTGGCATTCATTGAATGTGCACCATTTACTAGGTCCTCTGTGGGGCGGGTTCCATTGTTATGCCCACTTTATAGAAAACTAAAGCTTAACAGATGGAATGATTTTGCCACATGGTTGGGAAGTGAGAGAGTCAGAATTTGAACTCCCAGTTTGATGGGGGCTGGAGCGGTGGATCAGAGGTTTCGGCGCTTGCCTGGCAAGCACGAGGACCCAGGTTCAAACCCCAGCACCACGTACACAACTAAGAGTTGGAGCAACTAAGGCCATGTGAATAAGTAAATAAAGTTGCTTCTCTCTTTCTCTGTCTCTCTCACTGTCCCTCTCTAAAAAAAATTAAAAAGAGTTGATAGGCCTAAAGGAAGAGCAGCAGTGACAGTCCCCTGGGAAATATAGTCATTCCAGGATGGATTGAGGAAGAGGTAGCCACAAAACAAGTTGAAGAGAAGTCAGAAAAATAGGATCTACACAGAGGTCCTGCCTCACTCATAGAGTAGAGTGTGGAAATCAAAGAGAGAGTCTCCAGAGGAGGAGAGTCAAATGACACCCTGAAAGGTCAAATGTGGTAAGGTCAAGGAAGAAAAATTATTCACTGAACTTAGCAGCTAGGATGTTGTTGGTGACTTTGCTGAAAGTGTGGGAAGGATGGGCAAGCAGGCTGAAGTGGATCGGCTGTAAATGAGGGGTGAGGGAGGAAAGTGCAGATATCTCTAAGGAGAAGGTTGATTTGAAGGGAAGAGAGTTATAGGAAACAGCTAGAAAAAGATGTGGGTTCAAACATGAGGTCTCCCTCTCTCTCTTTTTTTTTTGTACCAGAGATTGAACCCAGGGGTGCTTAACTACTGAGCCACACCCCCAACCCTTTTATTTTTATTTTTAATTTTGAGACAGGGTCGTGCTAAGTTGCTTAGGGTCTCACTAAATTGCTGAAGCTGGCTTTGAACTTGTGCTCCTCCCTCAGGCTCCTGAGCCACTGGGATTACAGATACCTGGTGAGGTTTTTCTATTTTTAAGGAAAGGTATGACAAAAAGACCAAGCTTGATTTTACAGAGAGTAACTATTTGAGGGAGGGAGCTAGAACAAGGAAAAGGTATGGAAAACAGTGGAGAGATTAATCTGAGAGGGGGTGGGTCAGGGAGAAGATGATACAGATGGGGCCACCCCTGGAATGTGAGTGAGGAGCCCAGGAACCTGAGGGATCACCTTCTAATTCTTTGTGCAGTTGGTGGTAAGGACATCAGATAATAGTGAGGTGGCAAGGGGAAGGGTCTTTGATTATCATTTGATGGTTATGCAGTATTACATGAGGCAACATTTAATTCACCATTCCCCTACTGTCAGACATATAGATTATTTAAATATTGGCAATCGTGGATAACCCTACAAAGATTACTCTCATGCACACGATTATTTTTATTTTGTATGATTATCTTACCATGAAAATTGTCAGCCAAAGGGTAGAAACATTTTCATGGCTCTTGAAATGCACTGCCAAATCGCTTTTCAGAACGACTGTAATAATTTACAATGTCAACAGCTCTCTGTGAGTGTACCAATTTCTCTGGAACTTTTATAGCATTGGATTTTATTATTTTAAAATATTCTTTAAACCCAATGGGCTTAAGTGTTACCTTCATAAAGATTAAAATCATATTCATTTGATCACCAATAACGTTGGACAATTCTAAAGACAATTTGAATTTCCTCTTACTTGAATTATCTGTTCTTTATCTCTGTCAAGACTTAATGCTATTCTTACAGAGCTGATAAAATCTATTGTGGGTGTTGTTCCTCTTTTGTCAAACATAAGGGTAATTTTCCCCATTTTTCCTCTTTTGACTTTAGTTTTGATTATCCAGGTTAACTGTGTTCTTATAAAGGTGGTTTTAAAAGATAATGTACACTGAGGCTTCTAGCCTCAGAAAGGCACATACATGGCAAAAGATACACAGGTTGGGGTTTGGGATCCAGGCAATTGGATAGTCCAGCCCAGCAGAAACAAGATGCAGACCAGCCCTGAACAGGTAAGCATCCAGGCAGAATACAAGAATACAATGCAAACTTTGACCCTAAACAGAGAAAAATCATTACAGAGAAAGTGGTTACATTCACTTAATCCCTTGCCATGGACCAGGCAAAAATACAGGGCACTTTAAATGCATGATCTCATTTAACCCACCCATACTGCTGTGGGACCATTTTTATTATTCTCATTTAAAAACACACAAGGAAACCAAGACTCAGAGAGATTAAGCAATTCACTATTGAATAGCTTGTAAGAGGTAGTCCATTTGGTTCTCAGAGTCTCTTTTCTTTAATAAAGGTCTCAGCTCTAGAAAAGGGACACGGTACCAATGGCTTCAGTATGATATGTGGGCTGGGGGGGGATGTTAATGGGGATGTGGGAGTCCAGTAGAGGAGTAGGATTTGGTGCAAGAGGAAGGGGGAACCAATAGGAGGATTTTGAGCAGAGAGCTGATTTTAACTGATGCTTTAGCAAGACAACAAAGGAATGGTAAGCAGAGAGTAAGATGTTTTCCTGTGACATACTTGTGGGCACCAAGTAAATAAAGCAGGCCTATTAAATGACAGAAAACAGGAACTGATATTTCTGAGTTGCTGCTAAGGTTACTCACTACTCTGACTGCTGATCTGAAATGTAATCCCCTGATCTTTTGAGACGGATTCTAAATCCTAGGAGGAGTTGCCAGGGGAATAAAGTCCTAAATATCATAACAACAGAATTCATAAAATAATTTTCTGAGAATATGAGCTCAACTCTCTCTCAAGCAGCACTTTAGGGTTGGACTGGCAATGAGGAGGGTGTCAGCAGTGACTTGAGCTCCCCTGTCCCCCTACTCTTCTTTCCGGGTGTGCTCTGAGGTCAGTCCCACCAGGGGTCTATTCTTTACACCTGCATCCTCAGGGGTGTCTGCATGCCCCCAGGAGTTACCTTGAACCAGCAATTGGGCTCCAAAAATTCTCAGCTCCTCCCAGATTTCTGCTTTGTGTAGAGTTGTCTCCCTGCCTCTCAACAAAACAATGTTTCAAGTTAGACTTTTAGATTTGAGTGACTGTGTAACATGCTTATTTTACTAGGTAGAATTGAATTAGGTCTTTTGTGCTTTTAAAAAAGGATAGCTATATACATGCATTCATAAAAAGACATGCAGAAAATGAGAGTAAAAAAGAGGGCATACAGTATGGACTGAATTTTGTAAACGAAATTACACACACACACATACACACACACACCCCTGTGCTACGTATCAAAGTGTTAATGATGATTACCTGTAGGTGAAGGCTGTTTTCATTCTTTTTTAACATGTGTTGTAGAAACTGGAACGTGTCTTCTGATATCCATTCTCTCTTTATTCTATAGTAATAGGACCCCAAATTTTAGCTGGGCACATGGCCACCTAGAATAAATACCACACTTCTAGGTCATGTAATTAGTTCTGTTCCATGAGCTCTAAGTGCATATGTTTCATCTCCTCTTCCAGAAAACGTCCTTACAAGGAAAGGGTGTGCCCTTCTCTCTCTCTTTCCTGCTTCTTGCTGGCTGAATGTCAGCGTGATGGCAGAAGCCAAAGCAGCCATCTTGGGCCCTGCGGTGGAGGCCATGCTCGAAAGTGCGGGGGAAGTAAGATGGAAGACCCTGAGCCCTGAAGGACTGTTGAGTTACCATCCTAGCCTGACAACCTAAATATACACAAAGAGAATCATTTTTCTTTTACTGTCTGAAGTCATTACTATTTTGAGTTTTCTGTCACTTGACAGCTAAACCAAATCTCTGTGTGTGTGTGTGTGTGTGTGTGTGTGTTTAATATAATTAAAGCCACAAAACACATAGGGTTATGTTGAGAATTCAAAACCAAGTCTTGTACATGGAATGATTTTTCTAGCTGCAAACTTTTTTCTTGCGACCACTTGTCCTAAGTTTCACTCATATCCACACAGTACTCCATTCAAACAAATTGCATCAAATCACCACTTAACACCAAGTTCATTTTTTTTTATAGAAAGGACACACTGTCCCATCCTTGGTTCCTGGACTGTCTTGATTTTAATTCAAAGAGCGTCACAACTGTTCTGGGAATAAGATATTGATTGTGGTTCCACTGTGATGATCTTGGGATATTTGCGGTAGCCTTTTAGATTACTGGGGACATTTGAAGTTGAGGCAAAACAAAAGATGAGATGGTCTAGGCAGCCCTTTCTCTGCCCGTGTGAGCTGAGTCTATCAACAGACTGTGACTGGGCATGTGAGGACCACAAAGGCAGTCAGAGTAGGAGCGTGTGTGCTGCAGCTTTGTGTGCTGATGACTGGTGTGAGTGTGGGATGCTTGTGTGCTGTATTGGCTGCTGAGGTCAACGTGCCCATGTGTGTTTGTGGGCAAGTTTGTTGAACAGTACAAGGCTGCTCATAGGCCAGAATGTGTACTGTGCACCATGCATTGTGACAGCTTGTGTGGGTGTAGATGTGCATGTGTATAATGGAGGTGTTTTTGCAGCATTTCTGCAAATATGTGCTCATACTGGCATGTGTGCAGCAATGTGTTACATAACAGTGACAGAGGAAACACCTTGTGGTATGGAGTGAAGCAGTTGATTTGGAAGCCACGCCAGAATCAGGCCTATGGAAGAATCTACCCCCTGCCACACCCCCTCATTCATTCCTAGATCACAGGGGTCCACATTTGTTCCTAATAATAATGCAATATTTATACAAGGTTTGGTTGTCTAAACTGTAGGCAAGTATCCACAATTTAATTTTAGGTTGGTTTAAATTCAGTTAGTAATTTTTTGCTACTGCAAATGGCTAAAAGTGATTATTTTAAGTTAATTTTTTTCCAGGTTTTTGCTTTCTCTTTGAAGGGAAAATTATCCTGAAACATAAGGAAACCTTAAAATAGTAAAATAAAGGGAGGTATCAGATGAAGAAAAACAGGTGTCTATGAAACTTAGTGTTGACATTTTAGTAATCCTCATGTGTTGGTGTGAAAAGTCTTTTTCAGTATCTCACATGTCACCAGTATAGCTCCACAGAGTCCAGCATCTTTTCCTCAGTTTACTTAGTACCTTGGCTGTCATCCTGAGCAGGTCTGGGTTGACAGGGATCCTCCAAAAGTGCAGGAGAAACCACTCCTGTGGGAATATTGGAGGGTTACCTATCCATGCATCTTGAGATTCCTGACTCCACAGGATTTTGTTGCTCTTCTGAAGTCTCATGCAGAACACAATGGTGTACATGGCCTTAGAAGTCCCTTGAGAACATTTGTTTCCAAGCTGTGGTGGGGAAGGTTGAGGCCATCCCTGGGTGGTACTGTTGAGCTTTTGCCTGATTCTGTGCTTGTCACTTTGAGATGAGGAAGAGGTGGGTACCAGTCCATCTGGAAAGTTCTAGAGACCGAGGGGACCTCGTGACTGGTTTTGACCTTGTCTGAGAATGTGTCCAGACTACAAATGTGGGCTTCATTAGCATGGATATGATGCACATAACCCGATGATGAATAGATGATTGCTCATATTTTAAATTGAGGTTTAATGTCCCTTGTCCAGGTCATGAAAGTAGTAAATGTCCATGCTGGGATTTGAACCCAGGCAGCTTGGTTCTCAAACTCCACATTTAGCTGCTGCTTCCCCTTCTGGACACCTGCACCAGAATTGCACAGGAACTAGGGTGAATCATCTATATAGACTGGGTCCCCTGCCCTGAAAGGCCAAGCTTGTGGATGAGCAAGGCCAACAGCCCAGCATCTTGACGTGGTATTGTGAAGTGAAGAAAATTCTCCTTTCAAAGTGACTAAAATGTTGGCTGGTGGTGTTGGGAGGTACGTACATGGCCCAGACCTCACAGGTGATGAGAGACTCTGTCAGGATGTCATTTGGGTCTCACTTTCAAAGGAGAAGCTGAAACCAACCACTCACTCACCCTTCTACGACTGACCCTGGCTGCCTTCATTCCAGTCTCATGTGGCAGATGGAGCTTTGCCGCAGCAGGACTTTGCAAGTGGAAGTCAGATTCTTTCCCCGCACTGCTCAGGCTGCCAGCCCTTGCAGTGGCACCACGGACCTAAGCAGCCTTCCCTTCCCCTTGCCTCAGCTTTGCTTTCCTTCCCTCTTCTCCACACTGTTCTCCTCATTCTTCCTCCAACACAGCACATGAGCACACTCCTCACGTAGGGCTTTTGCACAGGCTGCCCTTTTGCCTGGTGTGCTCTTCCCCTGGATATCACCACTAATTCCTCTTCTCCAAGTCTTTGCTCAGAGCCCCCTTCTCAACAAGGCCTGTTGTGACTACTTATTCACTGCTGCAGCTTGCCCCCAACTCTGCTCTCCCCGGTCCTCCCCCCTACTCCAACTCTTCCCCATCTTCCTTTTCAGATTTTAACATACTACAAAATTAAGGTCTTCACTATGGCCATTGTTCAATGTCTCCCTCACACCCTAGATGCATTGCAATGCTTAGCATAGGGACTGGACATGTGCTACCTACTCAGCTAATCATTTCTTTCTTTCCTTTTTAGTACTGAAGATTGAATCCAGGGGTGCTCTGCCACTGAGCTACATCCTCCACAACCCTTCTTCTTTGAAACAGGATCTTTCTGAGTTGCCCAGGCTGGACTCCAACTTGTGATCCTCTTGCCTCAGCCTCCTGAGTAGCTAGGATTAGAGGCATGAGCCACCATGCCCAGGTCAGTTCACATCTGAGTGATTGAGGAGAGTACTGGCAGTCTGCAAACACTCTCCTCTGTGGATCTGAGGATCTGTGCAGATTTCAAAAGACCTTTTCAAGTCCAGATGAACAATGGTCCAAGGCTGGTGATTGAGAGGGGTGGCCAGAGCTTCCTGGGCTCCAGGGTGTGGAGTCAGGGGGTGTCCCATGTGCTCTGCTGGCTTGGCTGATCCATCACTGCATCTGTGCAACAGCAAGGGACATCGTCATGGTCTCACGCAGCATCTGGACACTTTTTGCAATAAATGTCCTAAGAACAGGAAACGGCAGCAAATGCCATTTTTGGCTTATTCATGCAGACTGCCTTAAATGTAGGAATATATGTCAAATGGTTAGCCCAGTGTCCAGCACAAGTGTCCATGGAGGTGTTACTATCTTTTATCTACTTGCTCATAAAAGGGGGGAAATTTGTCTCTCCCTTGAGTTTTACCCCCAGTTTTTCCAAAGCAACTCGTTTTTCTGCTTCCTGATTTTGGAGGGATGCTGGAGCTCAGCAATCGAGCAATGTCTAGGAAGCGACTTAGCTGAAATGCACTGTTGTCAACCTGCCTGTCCACTGAGGACATTTGGCTCTGCCAAGGCAGATGTGTGCAGCCAGGAAGCAGGACTGGGGAGGTACATCACTTCTTTCAGAGCCCAGGGGGATCATCGAGCAGGCTGCTGTCTGGTTCAGCATCCTTCTGACACCTTCAGCGACCAACAGAAAAGTGGGCCAGTTTCCTTAACATCCATTGATTTCGTGACTTGAAACCATCCGTCACTCCAGACCAGCTCTCTAGGTTATCAGAGCAGGCAGCTACATGGCCCATCCAGCTTGACACTTTCCTAACTGCTTGCTTCTTGTGCTGGCACAGGTCCAGCACTGGGGTAACAGTGTTAGCAGAGAGCTCAGTTTCCGTAATGTTTATTGATAGCAGGCTTTGTTTGTCTGATTGACTTAAAACAACACAGATTTGTTATGTCCCAGTTCTGGGAAGCTTTACACGAATCTTGCTGGGCTAGGAGCAGCAGGCTGCCTTTCCTGCAGAGGCTCCAGGGGAGAATCCATTTCCTCGCCTTTTCCAGCTTCTAGAGTCTGCCTATATTCCTTGATTGCTCGACCATCTCTCCATCTTTAAGACTAGCAATATCCCACCCTTCCCAGCCTTCTTCCATAGTCACATATATCTCTGACTATAGCTGGAAAAGGTTTTATGCTTCTAAGGATTCTCATGATTAGATGGGGCCCACCTGGACCATCCAGAATATCTCCTTATCTCAAAGAACTTAGTCTTAATCTCACCTTCAAAGCCTTTTTGGTCATGTAAGGTGACATATTTACAGGTTCTGGGGATTATTGGGGTATTATTCTGCCTACCACAATTATCAAGAGTTGGATCATCTTTTGGTCATGAAATTATGTGTAAGGAAGCACATACACCCTAACTTCAATTCTCTATCTCCAAATGTGTCAATACCTGGTCATCCTTTCTATTACCCCTTGATAGGTTTCTACAAGATAGGGTTAAATAATTTCGTATGGAGTCCTCCTATCCTGCTGACTCTGGTGTCCTCTACTAAGTGACATCTGTCCTTAATTTAGTATTGCTGGAATTCGGGAGGGCTCTCTTTAAATGCAAAGGTGAGAGGTTTCAGCCAGGTCTGGATAGAAGGGCAGGAATCTATCAGTCTGGAACCTGCAGCAGGGGAGGGGAAGGGGTGCATGCTGGGGCCTGGTTGTCACCTCCATGACTTGTTGTCTGAGTTGAGTGCCTTGCAGGAAGACAACCTAGCTTCAATTTGTCCACTGCCATGATGAAGAGACATGGGGTAAGAGGAGTCTGACTGGTAAGGTGAGTAATGATTGATGGATCATCTTTGAGCTAGGCAAGAAAGAAGGAATTGCCTTCCAGATGCCCAAATGGCTCTGTACTGTAAGGTATCTGAATAACTGGAGCAGATGCCGAATAAAGGAGTCCAGGATCATGGAAGCAGAAGAGGCAAGAAGGAAGAACAGGGCTGTGGTTGACAGTCCCTGGAGGCAAGTAGGACATGGGAAAAGCATTAGTAAATATTGTGGAGGGAGGGGGGTCTCAGAGAAGAGCAGTCCATAGACTTCTCGGTACAGAATGCTCCTGAAGGGATCCTGGAGGCCTCAGTCCTCTCCTTTTGGAACTTGGGGCAAATAAGCATAATAGCATCCAAGAACTTTCCTTCCTTCTGCTTCTCAAGGAGGCACTGACTTTCTCAAAAGGTGGTTTCAGTTGTGAGTTATATAACAACACACCAGCTCTCTGGCACACTCGCCAGAAACCCAGACAACTCTTGCCCACATTTTACACACAACGTGACTTGCACATTTGACCAAAGGGAAAACCCTTACTAGAGCCAGCGCACTGCTGGTTTCATCCTGACTAGGACAAGCTGAGGTCCTGTTTTGAAGCTACATTTTAGAGTAAAAAGGAGACTGATTGTGGCCACCTGGTTACACTGTGCCTTTTTTTTTATATTGCTAGATGCTGTTTGTAATATTTTGCCACATGCATTTTGAACGTGTGTTCATGAGGAGTGTTGGTTGTTTTCTAATAATGTTCATATTCTCCTGCTCTTCCTTGACAGGTATTCTAGAGGCCTCAGGAAATGAGTTGGAAAGTGTTTCCTTCTCACTGCTTTCTGATGGATTTTGTATAATGTTGGTAATATTTATAGAACTCATCTGGGCCTGGAATTTTCTTATTGAGCATTCATTTCTTTAATATAAGAGATATTCCCTCTTTATTTTTTCATCTCTATAAAATTACCTTATACAAGGAATTTGTTTATTTAGTCTAAGTTTTAAAATTTAGTGACATAAATTGTTCATAAAATTCCCATGCTATCCTTTGCTGTCTTTAGGGACATTGGTGATATCCCCTCTTGCTCCTAATACTGGTAATTTCTCTCTCCCTCTTTCTTGTTCTCCTCCCTCCTTGTCAATCTTCTAGGGCTTTATTAATCTTATTAAACTTATAAAAGAACCATATTTTGGCTTTGATAATTTTTCCTATTTGTCTATTTTCCAGTTGAATTTTGTTCTGTTATTATTTCTACCTGCTCCTTATTTGGAGTTTAATTTGCTTTTCCTTTTCTGAGTTCTTGAGGTGGAAGCTTATTTTTAGGTTATTGATTTTAAAGCTTTCTTCTTTTCTAACATTAGTGCTTAGAGCTATAAATTTCTCTTGAGGCACTGTTTTAATAGTACTATACAATTTTTGATGTTATGCTTTCGTTATTATTAGGGTTTAAATTTTTCTTTTTTTCTCTTACAATTTATTCTTTGGTTCAGGGGAATGTGGAAAATTATTTACAAGTGTGTGCTTAATTGTCAAGTGTTTGGGAACATTTTATCAATAGTTTAGTGTTATCAATTTCTAATTTAACTTACCATGGTAGAAAACCATTCTGCGATGGCTTCATTCCTTTGAAATTTATTTAGACTTGGGGTTGAGGGTGGAGTTCAATGGTAAAGCTCTCGTCTAGCATACTTGAGATCCTGGGTTTGACCCCCAGTATTATTAAATAAATAAATAATCTAAACATAAGAATAGAAATAAATAGAAGTATCTTTATTCTAATAGCAACAATAAAAAAGAAAGTTATTAATGAACTTATTTTATGACCCAGTATTTGATGTGTTTTTCTGAAGGTTCCCATGTGCATTTCAGAGAACATATTCTATAGAGTTCTATTGCAGTATCTGTGATTGTCTGTTTGGTCATGTTGGTTGATAGCATTTAAATTGTTGTTATTATTATTATTAATTTTGTGTGCTGGGGATTGAACCTAAGGCCTCATATATGCTAGCAAGTGCTGTACCACTTAGCTGCACCCCCAACCCTAAACATCTTATACTTTTCTCTTTCTTTTCTTTTCTTTTTTTTTTTCTTTTTTGGTACTGGGGATTGAACCCAAGTACACTTAAACACTGAGCCACATCCCCAACCCTTTTTAAATATTTTAATTTTAAGCAAAGTCTTCCAAAGTTGCTCAGGGCCTTTCTAAATTGCTGAAGCTGGCCTTGGACTTGAATTCTCCTGCCTCAGCCTTCCAAGTCGCTGGGATCATAGGCGTGGGCCACTGCGCCCTGCCTATTTTATATTCTTACTGATGCTTTTAGCCTATTCTACCATTTACTGGGAGAGGAGTGTTAAAATCTACAGCTATGATTGTGAATTTGTCTGTTTCTCTCTTGTTTTTGCTTTGTGTATTTTTTTTAAAGGGCAAGGGACAGTGAGAGAGAGAGAGAATCAATTTTATTTAGATTTTCATGTGGCTTTCATTCCTCCAAAACTTCATTGTATACATGATGCTGGGGTTCGAACCCGTGTTCCTATGCCTGCCAAGCCACTGCTGCAGCCCTGGCTTCATGTATTTTTAAGTTGAGTTTTTAGGTGCATGCCCACCTAAGGTCAATAAGCCTTCCTGATGAACTGTCCCTCTGTCCATTATGAAGTCTTTCTCTTTATCTCTCCTTGCACACTTGCCTTGAAATCCACTTTGCTTGGTGTTGGAATAGCCACACCACTTTTGTCATACTTACTGTTTGCATGGTAAGCAAACATTTTCCATCCTTCTGTTTTCAACCTATCTTGGTCTTCAAACTCAAAATGCATCTGTATGGAGCTGGAGTGGTGCCTTAGCGGTTATGGTGCTTGCATGGCATGTGCAAGTATGGGAGTTCAAACCCCAGTACCACGTGCACAACGAAATCCTTGAGCAATGAAAGCCATGTGAGAAACTCAATAAAATTAAAATTGATTCTCTCTTTCTCCCTCTCTCTCATGTCCCTCTCTCTCTTTTTTTTTTTAAAATACATCTGTATGGAGAGAATTTATTTGGGCTAAATATTTTATCCATTCTGATAATCTTTGGTTTTAACTGGAGTATTTTATTTTGTAGACATTTAATGTACTTACTAATTTGATTGGGTTTAAGGCATTCTCTCGTTTTTTAATTAGTCCTATTTGCTATTTGCCATCATGATATTTCTTGTCTTCTTTTGAGTTGGTTGGATTTTTAGCGATGTATCTCATTTCTTCTATTAGTGTTTTAGCTATGCCTTCTCACTATTTTCTTAACAGTTGCTTGGTGCTTTTAAATGTGCATCCATAATGTAATGTATTTCATTTGCAATATAAGAAGTTTATAAGAAAATGTTCAATTTACTTCTCCTTCTATTCTTTATGCTGTTATCATATATTTTACTTGTGTTATGAATCCCACAAAAATTATTTTTTCTTTAAATGATAAATTGCCTGTCAAAGAAATGAGCAAGATTTGAAAAAGTCTAGTCTTTTGTACTTACTCACATTTGCCATTTCCAGTAATCTTCACTCCTTACTGCAGATCTGAGTCTTCATCTGCCATTTCCTTTCTGTCTGAAGAACTCCCTCCAGTATTTTTACTGCATAGTTCTCTAAGAAGACTGTTTTCCTGAAAACTTCCTTACACTTTCTTTCCATTGTCTTTTAGGTGTCCATTGTTTCTAATAGGTCAACTCCTATTCTTCTCATTATACTTCCATATATAATAAATCCTCTAAGTTTTTTCCTGGCTGCTTTTAAGGTTTTTTATCTTTGGTTTCAAGGGTTTTATTATGATATGCTTAAAGTGTGAGTTTTTTAAAACTTATTTTATCATAGTCAATTAATATGAGATTAAAGAAGAAAGGAAATCACCTTGATGGCACATCTTCCTCATGACAAGTATCATACAATGCACTGATATATAAATGGCCTCTTCCAAGCCTTATCTAGGATAATAACACCTCACTAAAGCTGAAAATTCCACATCAAGCCATGTCAGAGTGGCTTATCTTCCAGCCATGAGCAATAATAAAACTTGACATTATGGATGAAAAAACTGTTTTCAAGTATTAGTCAAGAGGCAACATAAGTCTGTGATTTTTTTTTTTTTTTTTTTTTGGTACTGGGGATTGAACCCAGAGCTACACCCCCAGGCCTTTTTTTTTTTTTTTTTTTTTTTTTGCTACAGGGTCTTGCTAAGTTACTTAAAGCCTCATTAAGTTGCTGAGGCTGGCTTTGAACTTGAAATCCTCCTGCCTCAATCTCCCAGATTGCTGGGATTATAGACGTGCATCACCGTGCCCAGCTAAGTCTATGATTCTTGAGAAGGGAACCCTCAAAGTGAGCTCCATATTCTACTCTTACCTTTTCTCTTTCCTCCCTCTGCCCAGGTACTTCAAACCGTGCTACAGAGAGGTGGAGGCTAAATGCAAAGCTACAATTTCACTGGGTAGGGAAAGCAGAGGTCAGAGTTAGGTGATTCTAAGGGGGCATCAGTGTGTGAAGAGCTGCACACAAGAGGTGTTCTGCTTGGGCCCTGGGAACTGATGAGAACTTAATGGGAATTCCAAAGGTTGTACAGTGCTAGGGGACATGTCTTAGCCAAAGCTAAGACAAATTGCTGGGTACTCCAATCAATTGACCTGAGAAAGCCTAAATCTTAAGAGAAAGAAGCACATTCAAGGGCAAGCTCTCTGCTCTTGGCCAAAGTACAAATCTGAAATAGATATGTCCATTCTCCAAACTCAGTGGCTCCGCTAGGTTCTTCCGCTTCCTCTCCCTCCGTATCCATTTATACTAATAACAGCTAAGACTTATGGGGGTGGGGGACTTACCATTGTGCCAGGTAGGTTGTTCTGAGGTTCTTCATTTTTGTAGTTTCAATTTATCATCTCAACAAATCCTCTGAGGTGAGTAGTTTTAACCTTCATTAGCAGATACGGAGGCTGAGGTGCTAAGAATTTAAACAACTTGCCCAGTGCTACACAGCCAGGAAGTCACAGAGCTGGGACTCCTTGGGAGCTGACTCCACTGTTGTCTTAACCACAACCCTCACTCCTTCAATTTCCCCTGGATTGTTACTCATAGGCTGAAAAATCTACAGTATCTGTTTTCCTTCTCTTCATGTCCCATTACCATAACCTTGGTTCAGGTCCTCCTTCCTCATCCCTTGTCTCCATTTTGAATGTGTATGTGGTGCTGAGGATTGAATCTGGGACCTGTGACAGGTAAGTGCTCTACCATTGGGCTGAACACCAAGACCCTCCTTGCCTTGGTATTTATAATGATCTTCCTATAGATTTCCTGCCCCTTTATTTTATTTTGGTACCAGGGATTGAATCCAGGGGCACTTAACCACTGAGAGTTGCTTAGAGACTTGCTAAGCTGCTGAGGCTGTCTTTGAACTCGAAGTCCTCCTGTCTCAGCCTCCTGAGTTGCTAGGATTACAGGCCTGGGCCACTACACCTGGCTAACTGTCTCCATATTTTATCAAAGAGATATTTCAAAATGTAAGTTCAATCATACAAAATCATTTTTTTCTGTTCAAAATCCTGGAAAAATGGTAAAGAGGTGATCCATCCCTCACCTCCTTATTTAGAATTTTCCCTGAATTCCTTCCCTCCCTTTCTCTTTCTCCCTCTCTCATTACCACTCCATCAAGGCACACCTGTGCTTTAGCAAACCATGCTATTTCAGCCTCTGAGCTTCCATTCATGCTGTTCCTTCTGCCTCAAATACTTTCCCCTAGTTCTTGGGCCAGCAGTTTGCCTCCTCTACAAAGCCTTCCCGACTTCTCCTGAGTACACATGGCCTTTCTTCCTCTAGGAGTCCTGACCTGCATCCTCTGAATCCAGCACAGGCTGTGGCAAATTTCTCTTGTCTGTGGGGCAGGGCCATGTTTTACTCAGGTGCACCCAGCACAGGCTAAGCACGTAGAAAGCACACAACACTCTTATAAATGTCAGGCATACACATTAAATTCCTTACAGCAGTGGAGTGAGGTTGAATCTCCCTGTCCTCAGGTGGATGAGATGGGGCCTACGGCATCTTGTGAAGCCTGAATCCATCAGGACTGGAGAGGAAGCAGGGGGCAAGAGGTCTATTCCAGGTCACAGTTTTCAGGTGGCCAGTTTTGCTTTGTTAGTAGAAGACCAAGGTGAGCCAATGTTCTTAAAAGAGTGAGAGAGTTCTCTCCCTGTTTCTAGACAAAATTGAGAGTTGAAGGGAGTGTTTCATAGTTTACTGGTCTGCCTCCTTTGCTAATTGTCTTTTCTTGGAATTGTTTTTTTCTCAGAAGGGAGAGTGCACAAAACATGGCTTGATCACAAAGAGTTTGGTCCCTGGGCCTGCTGGGGTGTGAACTTGGAGTCAAGGGTTCTAAAGCACTGTGTAGCTGCAGTCCTTTCCTGGACCTTGAGAAGGGAGCTTTGTTCACACAGGGGCTAAGCTGGTTGACCCACCTTCCCACCTGACCTCGCCAGAAAGTTATGCCAGTAGCATTGCTTTTGTTTTTATTATTTCAATTCCTTTTTCCTCTTCAAAGAATTTTTACTGAGATTTTGAGAAGGCGACTGTCCCACATGCAGGGAGAGAGGAGGTGTAATGGGCAGATCAACCTGATGATGGGGTGGGGTCAGGAGTCCTGCCCATGCCACTTTCACTGGACCTGGGCTGTCCCGGAGGGCATGATGACAGCCAAGCAAACCTGTCACCTAGCCCCACTGAGAAATTCAAATACTCTTACTACTCTGCAGGGAAGCTTCCAGGCCAGGTCTGGGACACTGAATATTTCCTTCCCAGGAAAAACATATCCAAAGGATTTCCTGTGGAATAACCATGTTTCCTAGTATATGATATTTTGATATCTGATGTCTTGTAATCCCTGAAGAGAGTGCGTCTCCCAGGCAAGCCGGTTTCTAGAGATTAAGCAAGCAAGACACTTTATGAGCACATCTTTGATTCGCAAACCAACCAACCCAGAGCCCCAACCCCAGGCCAGCTTCTTTGTTAAGCTTTTCTGCTCTGGACCACTATTCCCCTGCCCTAGTCACCTCATGCTATCAGAGCCTACTGATGCTTAACCTGTTTTATAGGTTGACAGATGTGAGTAGTGGGAACATGAGGTTAGGTGGATAATACTATAGACTGGTCCTACTGTGTTGACCCTGATGTATTTTCCTTTCCTTTTTTTTTTTTTAAGAGATAAGGATAGTGAGAGAGAGAGAGAGAGAGAGAAAGAGAGAATTTAGTTTTTCATGTAGCCTTCGTTGCTTTGACACTTGGTTTTGTATGTGGTGCCGGGGTTTGAACCCCCATCCTTGTGCATGCCAGGCAAGCCCTGGAACCACTGAGCCACTGCTCCAGCCTCACGTATTTTCTTTAAAAAAACAATGTAAACCTCCTGGTTAAGTCAACAGGATATATTACATTCCTCAGCAAACATTATCTGCTGGAGAAATGCAGGCCCAAATACTCCTCCCTGCCAATAAGAATACAAGTAACCCTGAAGGAGGGACTTCTGTGCACTTTACGCAGTCCAGATTCCAGGACTCAAAAAGATAAAATAATCAGAAGCAAAGCCCCCTGTAAAATCTGTAAGAACAAGTTCCAGGTGGAACAATCTGAAAGGTTAAAGGGACCCAGAGTTGCCTTGTATCTTTTGCAATGTCATTATTATAGTAAAATCTCCCCTCCGTGAGTTAAGACCATGGGCAATGGGGACTCAAATGTCTGATAAAATCCTACTATCAGTGAAGAGGTGGAACTGGGTGGGACCCTCTGGAAACTTCCCCCAATAAAACTGGAGGGCAGAAAGGATATGGTGTCCCTCTCCTTTCTGAGAGTGCCTCCCTGTTGCCTTTTTCCTATCCCTTCTGGTTAACTCATTCTTGTTACTATGCACATGCAGCTGAAATCTTTCCAGTCCAAGAACCAGTGAGAGAGGATGACCATGGTCACTTTGCCTCTGTGGATGTCCTTGCTCTGTAACATTCTCTCCTTCCTGCCTCTCCTGCTCCTTTGAGGAAACTACAATAAAGGCTCTTTTCCGTGTCTCCCTCACTTCCTCCATCTGCTCACTAACCCTGTGCTCCCCCATATAACCCAGAGCTGTAGCTCCTGCTTTTGAGGATCCATGACTATGAAACTTCCCCTCCCTCTTGGCCGTCATTTCCATGTCTTACCATACCTGATTAGAGCAAAACCTGGATACCCTTACAACATCTTACTAACAATTTTCCCATCTGTTGGGCTGTGATGTCCATGAGGAGGGATCAAATCTGTTTTTTCAGTCTTGGCCCAGCACCTGACACATAGCATTTGTTGAATGAGAGAATGCTGTTAAGAGCCCTCGGTAATTCTGGGAAGAGGGAGCATTTCATAAAATTCTTTGATTATAATGTATTGTCCTACTTTCATCAGATTGACACTCTAGAACTTACTGATTAAGATGAGGCCATTTTTGAGCAGTGCGTCCAAGAGGAGATGACAGGTCACATAGCAGAGTGAGAGTCCTTCTCTTTGCTGGGGATTGTGCTCATCGCTGTGGCAGGCTCTAGCTTAGAATTTTAGTGCAAAAATAAATAAGGGCTCTGAAAATGTCAGAGAGGGAATAAGTGCTTCTGGCGAGTTTGCAAGATTTAAGAAGGTGGTATTTAAGCTGATTTTGAAGAAACAAAAGGACTTTGTCAAGTTATTAAGTATTCTCAAATAGCAAGCCCTGCTGGGTGTTTTGTTTGTATGACTTCCTTTAGGGCTGACTGCATGTGATATGTTTAATTTTCTCTTTCCAGATGAGGAAATTGCAGCTGGCCAAGGTTAAGTAACTTGTTTGAAGTTACACCATGAATAATTAGTAGAAGCAAAATTTGAATCCAGTGCTACTTTAGACCAAGGTCCATTTTTTTTTTTTTTGCATTATGCCAATCACAGTGCTTATTAGATGGTAACAGATGGTAACAAGGATAATAACAACACATCCACAATCACAATTGCCTAACAGACACATAGATCACATATATCATCTAATTTAATCATCTTTGGGGCTGGAGTGGTGGCTCAGCGGTTACGGTGCTTGGCCTGTATGCGCAAGTACACGGGTTCAAACCCCAGCACCCACGGGTTCAAACCCCAGCACCCACGGGTTCAAACCCCAGCACCCACGTACACAACTAAGTGTCAGAGCAACGAAAGCCATGTGAAAAACTCAATAAAAATTATTTCTCGGGGCTGGAGTGGTGGCTCGGTGGTTTCGGCGCTTGCCTGGCAAGCACGAGGACCCGGGTTCAAACCCCAGCACCATGTACACAACTAAGTGTTGGAGCAACTAAGGCCATGTGAAAAACTAAATAAAGTTGTTTCTCTCTTTCTCTGTCTCTCTCACTGTCCCTCTCTCTTTAAAAAAAAAAATTATTTCTCTTTCTCTCTTTAAAAAAATAATTTAATCATCTTTTAAAAATGGGGGAGATACTCTCTTTATTTTACAAATTAAAAAAATTGGCACAGGATGTTTTAATAACTTGTTCAAGATCATACAGCTGGTGAGTGGTGGAGCTAGGAATTGAGTCCAGGCTGGCTTCGGAATCTACTCGCTTAACCAATTCATGTAGTGTTTCATAACTGCACCTATTTAGGGATCTGGGAATGGCATGGAGTTGCGGGTGGGGAGGAGAGGAGTGGAAGCCTGATGCTGGTAGTTTTATTGTTTTAGGTGGAAAATCTTTCCGGACAAAGATTGATAGGAAAAATTGTGTGTGAGCAGTAACAATAGTAATAATCAGCAGTGAAAAATACAGCTGAATATTTGTTTTCTCTGAGGCAAACCAATTAGAGTCAGGACATTGTGTCTCCCTAAATTGCCTCTGGGCTCTCAAATGGGCACAGCATCCCTGGTGTTTCTGGGATTGAAGCAGCTGTGAACTGAGGCCTGAGGCCTGATAGCACTGCGGATCCTGGGGGCCCTCAGCCTTACACCAGTGTTTGCTATCAAGCTTACTCCAACAGACATCCTTTGCCCAGGAGTGAAGCCAGGTCTGAAGGCCTGTGACCCCAGGACCTACAGCTCAGTGCAGACTGAGGCCCTCCCTGATTCCTGCAGGCAGCGAGCAGCCTCTTCCATCTCAGCAGCTCCTGCCTCCGAGGTGGTGAAGTTGCCGTTGGTCCTCTTCCAGCTATGGCACCTGGCGAACCGTCAATGCTCCATCACTGCATATTACAGGTGAGCTTTTGTAGGACAGACGGAACTTGTTTAGCTCAGCACCAAGAGTTCCCTCAGAAATAGGCCAGGGTCTCCCTGGCTTTCCAGTTTCTGCTATCATCACCCCCAGCAACCACAGGAGCCCAGGGGTGGTCGCTAAGCAACAAGCCATCTTGGCATCCTCCTCTGGTTTCTAGACTTCCCTACCCGGGTTCTCATTTCTATGTCCATCCTCCTTGCAGGAGAATTGGCCAGATTAGAATCAGAGGTTCTGCAGGATGCTTGTAGGCTGTCCTTCTTCCATGAAGAACCAACCCAAGAAGTAATCACTGCCCCCTGGAAGCTTTTACCTTCCAACATTTCGTGTGTTCCTGTTTTCTGACACTAAAAATATGTGCATTCCAGCTGGGCACAGTGACGCACACCTGTAATCCTGGTGTTTGAGGAGGCTGAGGCAGGAGGATCACAAGTTCAAAGCCAGCCTTAATAATTTAGTGAGGCTGTAAGCAACTTAGTGAGACCCTGTCCCAAAATTAAAAATAAAAAAAAGGTGCTGGGGATGTGGCTCTGTGGTTAAGTACCCCTGGGTTCAATCCCTAGCATTAAAATAAAAATAGTATAGTCCTGAAGTAATTCATTATGGTGAGGTTTATTAGTTCACATATACGGGTTATGTGGAAATTTTTCTTCTCTCTCCTACTTCTTCTTTTTGGTCATTTTCTGTTCAGAAGCAGAGGAATCTGGGTACAGAGGAATAACTCATGTGCCTAGATTTTGCTCTTGCTGGTTTGGGAGTTGTTTGAATTTTTAAAAAGCTATCGCAGGTCTATGTTCAAAAGTGAGCAAGTTGCAGAACTAAGAAGTAAAATATTAAATAAATTAGCCTCCATTCCTCCTCCTGCCCCACCAGTCTTTTCACTATTAATAACAAGGAGGTTTATGGTGACTACATCAAAAGGACCTGCACACTGGACATGGCGGGACACCCTTGTAATCCCAGCAACTCAGAAGGCTGAGGCAGGAAGATTACAAGTTCAAAGCCAGCCTCAGCAAATTAGCAAGGTCCTAAGCAACTTAGTGAGACCCTGTTTCAAAATAAAATTTATAAAACAGTGGCTTAGTGGTAAAGTACCTCTGGGTTCAATCCTTAGCTGAAAAACAATAAAATAAAATAAAATAGAGAGGGAGAGAGAGAGGGAGAAAACCTGAAAAGATTGCATAGGACTGCCTTAACCCCTCATCCGTCTTCTTGTCCCTTTGAACTTCAAACCTCATTTGCTTGGCATTGGGGAAACTCTTAACACATGACTGCAGATGATGGCAACTGATCAATATTTGTTATTCTTTTATTTTTATTTTTTAAAGAGAGAGAGAGAGAATCAACTTTATTTAGATTTCCATCTGGTCTTTGTTTCTTCCACACTTGGTTATGTATGTGATGCTGGGGTTCAAACCCCGGTCTTTGAGCATGCCAGGTAAGTGCTCCAATCATTGAGCCACTGCTCTAGTCCCTGACCAAGGTTTTCAAAAACAGCTAGAAGATTTCTAAAAATTATCCCAGAACACAGCAATGGTCTGCTTTGTTAATGTTGGTTTTTTTGTTGGACTCCACCTAACAACACTCCAGCACCATACTCCAAGGAGCATCCTTTAGTGTCTATACCCCTTATCTCTCCCCTGCCCGTCAAGGTAGCTCTCGATTTCCAATTCCTCTGCCTCTATCCATGGAAGAGTCTCTTCCTGAAGGAGAGTGGGAATGGAGGAGGGAAGAGCCAGCATTGACGGGGAGCTACCATGTCCGGGCAATGTGCGAGGTGCTATCTCTATTTTTTTTTTTTGTACTAAATCTTTACAATGATCCCATAATGGATTTATATAGTTATACACTGAAATGTGAAAATGAAAATTCAGAGATTAAGGAATTTATTTGTTCACTTTCACACAGCTGGTAAAATCTCAGCTGATTTCCCCTGTTCCTCAACCAGTTCTTTCCACACTGGAGTTTGCTAATCCTCTCAGCTATCCATGGCGAAGCACCATGGAACAAGCCTGGGAAAAAAGAGAGATCAAGAGGTGGCATCCCATGTTTCAAGCCCAGGTGCTAACACCTGCAGTTAGCTGGCAAACAAGCAATTGATCAGAAGGCCCAGAAAAAGAAGGCAGAGGTTTAAGAGTTAAAACCAGTAGGAGGCGAGCAGGTTTCCCGCCTCTGCAGCTCCTGGATGTCTTTGGGAGAGTTTGGGATGGTAGCCTTGAGGACCCCAACTGCTTCCTGGGCTGGCAGGTCTGGGAACCAAGCGGAGGTTGTGGTATTCTCAGAATAGGATCATTTCCCTTTCCCAGGGGGGCAGTGATCTGAAAAGAAAGAACTTATGGGTGCATTCTGTGGTCCCACTGGAGCAGCCGACTTGAACAGCGTGCCCTTGTTGCTATAGGAACAATTTCCTACACATTTTCTGAAACACAGGCCTGAGGAAATACTGCCATTGTAAATGCATGTACTTCCACTGGTTCAATTAGAAAAAACACTGGCCAGGCTGTCACCTACCAGAGATAGAACCGGAAGACCTCTTTCTAACTTGAAAACTAACTGGCAAGCCTACTTCTAATAGAGGGGTGCCTGTGGACTGTCCTCTGGTGCCTTTTAACTTTCCTCTAGCCTGGCTTCATAGGTGAGCAATGAATGATGGAGGAGGTGCTGATTGTTTAGTTCAAGGAAAGCATTCTGGTGGCTGAGACTCATCCCAGGAGCTTAGGTTCAGGACATGCACAAAGGAGCTGAAGATAAGGAGCAGAGTTGCACAAACTCATTCATCCCTCTCCCAGCTAGTCCCCCAATTCAATTGTCATTGTGTTCTACCAAGTTCCCTTCCTAGAGCTCACATCACATTGGTCAATGGAAATTTCCTAGAATGAGCCACTGAGCCTTAGGATTCGGGAAATCCAGACTCTGCACACAACATATTTTGCATGGGCCCATGGAACATTTCCTTTTTCAAAGCGAGAGGAGGACTTTGGTTCAAGGTGGAATTGTCCATGGGAGGCAGCCTCAACATAAGCACAAAGAGGGCTGCATTTAAACCCAGAGGGCTTGACCTCCACAGGCTGAGCAATGGGACCTTGGGTAAGTCACCTGGCCCAACTAGATGACATTTTTCTCATCTTTGAAGAAAATGATCAAGCCTCCTTCATGGCCAACTTGAATCAGTTAAGTAGATTGGTTCATTCGGTTGCCGTCTAGGGCTGGGGTTATTGCAAATGTAAGGAGACAAAGATCCTGCTGTCATTCTAACATAAATAAGTGAGAAAAGTAATAAATAGAGTAAATGATGTGTGAACCAACAAACCATGGTGTGAAAGAGACGATCTGACAACTGCTTCAGATTGGGAGTTCAGGAAAAGCACCTTTGAGGAAGGGCATTGCAGCTGAGAGTTCCCAGCATTGTCTAAAGCCCCTTGGACTCTGGAATCCTCTGAAGGGTTTGTGGTAAGTGTCACAGATAGAGATCTTCTCTGAATTGATTTATGAAATTTCCCTGCTCAAACAGGAGTTCTAGTTGATAAAATTAAAGTCAATAGGTACCCTAAATGCTCAACGGTTACTTTCCAAAGCTTGGCAGCCGGATGTGTTCCAATTCATGGCATCAGCCACAGTGGCCCTAAGAAAACTTGCCCATTGTTCTCTTTTTCTTGGGCACTGTGCCTTGTGGTCCATTTTCATATTCTTCCATTTGAGGGGCTCTTGATCAATAAGCAGATGTGCATAAAGTGGAGTGGTGAAGGTAATATTTTTAATAAGATCTCAAAATGTTTAATTGATTTAAAAATGTCACTTTGAAGAAGCTTTAATAATTATCTGGCAATTGCTTCTGAGAAGGCGACTGAACCTTTGGGGAAATAGTTATGAACACATCATTATGTCAATCATCACACAAATAATCAAATGGCCTCCTTCTCACATTCATACACCTGGACACGATGCTGGAGTGTTGTCACGGGAGCGCGCTCTGCTGTGACATCTTTATTAATGAGCAAGAAGTAGAGGTAAATATTGTGCTAATTAAATCTACTGTGGATTCTAATCTAGAAGGCACAGCGAGCTGGGGAGACAGATGCTGTACTAACTCACTCTGAGCTTTTAAGTACGTGGAATGAACATAACAAAATGAGTTTTGACGGTAGAGAATAGAAAGTGAGGGAAACATATGCTAGATGCATAGATTATTGGAAAGAGATAGAAAGAAGTAAACACCAATTATCACCCTTACCGCCCAGCAAGACCACCGAGTCAGCACGGCCCTGCCCACAAATTGGATCCCCAGAGAAGACTGGGATATTAGCTGGAAAATTCGTTTTCCAAGACAGAAAAGAGTAAGTCAGGCGGTTTGAGGACGAACTTACTGAATGGGAGCGGTTGAGGCGGTGGCACTGCCACCCTCGTGGGAGAGAGGTAGAGGCCAGCTGAAGGAACCCGCCTTGTGGGAGCGGCCAGGAGGCAGCTCCGAAGAATCCTGCAGCCCCTCTTTTCCTGGGGCCTTAGGGATAAGTGGCGGATGGATCTTGTAAGACAGAGATTGACATCACCAGATGGTGATTGTGCCCAAGAGGCAAAGAGAGGAAACACCTTTCCTGCGATGGTGGCCTCAGTCATTTTTCACCTTTTTTCCTTTTCTGCAAGCTCTTGCCCCCTCAGTAGTGTCCCTCTCCTGTCAGCCCTGGGTCTGATCCTAAGAATGAGTGTGCAGAAGTCTCCCAGGAGCCCAAGGATGAACATCTCTTCTGCTTCTAGCAGCACGTACGGGGTCCAGTATTGCAAGAGGCCCGTTTGACACACAGATTGAGGGTGTGGGGAGAGGCAGGACCCCAACTCTGACACGGACCACTGTACCAGCCTCCTGGGATCTGGAAAGTCTGCCTTAGGGGTGGGGCCCATGAAGAAGACATAAGTCCACCCCAGTGGAGGACCCTATTTATCCTTTCAACTTAATTTTATACACATTTATTAGGCAACTGCTAGTGCCAAGGTCTGCACTGGGGTGTTGGAACACGAGGAAACAGGAAGAGCAGGCATATCACCAGACCACACAAACACAGAGAGCAGCAGTATGCACTGAGGAGGGGGAGCCCCCCATTGCTGGGGCTGCAGGGCTGTCAAGAGATTTCACAGCCTTCCAGAGAAGACTGACTTCTGCAGAGCCACGTTTCCCAGAAGATGCGTTGCAGAGAAAGAAAAGTTGAGAGAAATGAGAAAGGAGAGAGGAGAGTGGAATTCCAGAAAGCAGGAACAAAGACAGACATCACTCAGCAGGGAATAAGGATGGCAGGAGGTTTTCAGCATAGCTGGAGCACAAGGTAAATAATGCTAGTTTTCTTTTCTTTTTTTGATACCAAGGATTGAACCCACGGGCTCTTAACCACTGAACCACATCTCTAGCCCCCTCCCCATTTTAAAGACAGAGAGAGAGGGAGGGGGGAGAGAGAGAGAAAGAGAGAATGAGTTTTATTTATTTTTTCATCTGGCCTTTGTTTCTCCTACACTTAGTTGTGTATGTGGTGCTGGGGTTTGAACCTGAGTCCTTGCACGTGCCAGGCAAGCACTTCAACCACTGAGCCACTGCTCCAGTCCCACCCCAGCCCATTTAAAAAATGTTATTTTTTATTTGGAGATAGAGTCTCACTAAGTTACCCAGGATCTCACCAAGTTGCTGAGATTGGCTTTGAACTTGAGATCCTGCTGCCTCAGCCTCCCAAGCCATTGGGGTTATAGGTGTGAACCACCGCACCTGGCACATTACCAGTTTTCAACAATATCTTATTCTCCTTACTTCTGAAGCACACAATAGTCTACACTTTCTACCTCTTTTACAGGAAGTAGAGATAGGGAAGTTCTGGCCAATTGTATGTGAATACAGGTGATGTGTGTCACCTCGAGCTGAGGTAGTGAAAGACACTTGTGAGTCTCCAGTCTTCTCTGCAATGAAAACTGTAGGGGAGGGTTGGGGATTTAGCTCAGTGGCAGAGCGCTTGCCTAGCACGTGCAAGGCCCCTAGTTCAGTTCTCAGCCCTGAAAAGAAAGAAAGAAAGAGAGAGAGAGAGAGAGAGAAAGAAAGAAGAAAGAAAGAAAGAAAGAAAGAAAGAGAAAGAAAGAAAGAAAGAAAGAGAAAGAAAGAAAGAAAGAAAGAAAGAAAGAAAGAAAGAAAGAAAGAAAGAAAGAAAGAAAGAAAACTGTAGGGGATCTGCATTGAGAGGACAGAGCCATTGGACCAAAGCAGCCTGGATCTCTGAGTCACCCCATGCAGGGTAGATTCATGGATCCCCAGTAGTCTGCATGAAATGAAACATTTTTTTTTAATTTTAAGCCACATACACTCTGATTTACAGGAATGGTGAAAAGGGCTGGAGAGGTTGGCAGAGGGCACATCTTAGGTGGAGACATAGGGATGTTTTCTCTCTAAATTAAGGAGTTTTGATATTCTGGGCCATGGGAAATGTAAAATGTATTTTAAATATGAGAGTGACATGCATGACCTGGTTTGGTGGTTGTCTGGAAGAGTGTGATAGTGAATAGAGAGACCAGTTAGGAGATGATCAGGGCAGCAAAGTCATAAAAGGACATTGTAGTGACAGAGGGAAAATGTTAATATGGCAAAACTGGAATGTCTTGAGGATCACTTAGATGGATGGAAAAAGAAAGAAAGAGGAGTGAATTCAGAATGACACTGATCTTAGGCTTGGCTGGCTGAACGGATAGTTGTATCATTAACCAGAATTCAGATAAGGATGAGTTTGGGGGATGGGTTATGTATTTATTGTTCCCTGTCATTTCCCCAAAGGTTCAATCCATAGGATAGAGGTTACTAGTTCTTTCACAGTGTTTCCCAGCCACAGCATATAATTCCAAGCATATCTTTCATTGCTCTGCTCTCCCACTTATGGGTTGAGATATCAAGGACTGGACTGTAAAATGAGGGTGCCCAGCCTTCACACCACATACTGAGGCTTCTAG